>CAIIXF020000004.1:900197-1077024 GCA_903813345.2 Owenia fusiformis | reverse complement strand
CTATATAGTAGATTAGATAAGATTTCTCTATGTAAGGCCAAAGCAAATAAATAAAGTAGTACAAAATGCTTGGATTAGCTAGTATAGTGTACATTTAGGTCAAACCAATTAGACCAGGGACCTCTCGCATTAGCTTAGGTAATTGCTTGGATCTATTGGTAGTGAGAGTGTGGAAATTTAGATATATGGTCAAAATAGGCCACTACAAAAGAAATACATGGTTGTTCAGATAGGTTTACAGTACCTGCATATTCCTTCATAGTTCATTCCGTGTATGTTATTGTTGAAGCCTAGACAATAACTGTGTGAGGAAAGAAAGTAAATCATAATTAAGAATTAAGGCCAAGAGAAATAACAATTTGTTTACTAGACGTGTAATACTTAGCCTAGAGGTGATACTGTTTAGTGATCATTTTGCTTCTGTCTTATGTTGACTGGTTACTAATTTGGTATTAATTGATAGGTTAGGCTAATCCAAATATCGGTTTGTTTCACAAGCAATTATAGATTTTGGTATTACATTAATCCTGGTATTTCATAAGCAATTGGTCGCTAGACTTGATATTTGAGTCAACCAGGTGCATATTTGAACAGGCTAGGCCAAAATATTTGTTTGTTTAACAACCAATGATAGGTTTAGTATTGCATTAGATAAGGTCTTTCAAAATTGAGAGATAAGGCCAAGGCAATTCACGCATATGGTTCACTTGCTATAAAATTGATTCAACATATCAGATAAAGGTACTAAGTTGTACATCTACTGTCCATAAAGCATATATTGTTAGGAAATTACTTATTTGTGGTTACTAAACTCAGTTGTCATATTCATAAAATACTAGTAATTATCTGCTAAAATGGCCGAGGGAGGAGAAAAAGATGATCAGTTCGAGATGTCAATGCAAGACAATAACCAAGATCATATACCATTCGAAAGGAAAGCAGATGTGAGAGCAAGACAACCTGATGTTAGAGAAAGACAACCTGATGTTAGAGGGAGGCAGAAACATGGAAATATAATATATATCCAAGATAAAACAAATGTGCCAAAGTTCGGTGGGAAACCAAAGCAAACCGGAGAACTTGAAATTTATGACTGGATAGAAGACATTACCCACCAGATCCAGGCGAGGAACCTTTCAGACACAAATGCCGTAGAGTACGTGTTAAATCAATTAAAGGGGGATGCAAGGGATGAGTTGCGGTACCGTCCGAAGGAGGAAAAAGATTCTCTCAACAAAGTTTTCAACATCCTTGAGGAAGTCTTTGGGGAAGAACACAATCTAGCTATCTTACAAGAAGCTTTTTACGGTCGAAATCAAAAAGATGCGAATGAGTCTTTACATGAATATTCATTAGCCTTGATGAAATTACATGCTAAGATTGAACATAAAACTCCAGATATGGATAGAAGATCCATAGATCGAGCTCTGAAAGGAAAATTCCAAGAGGGAGTAAAGGATCCTAGTCTGAGAAGGGAACTTAGAAAAATAAATTCAGAAGACAGAGCAATACCATTCTACAAGTTCAGGGAAAAAGCTATAGTGTGGTATGGTGATGACACATCTACAGTACAGTCCAAACAAGTTAAAGTGGAAGTTGCTACAGTGAAACCTCAAGAACAAGATCAAATGTCAGAGTTGTTGAAGTCTCAAAAGGAGATGCTGTCATTATTACAATCCCAACAAAATAAATTGAAGAGCCAGGAAGATTTAATGAAGAGTCAACAGGATCAAATACAACAAATGGAAGAAAAGTTAAGACAAGTGGAGGTGACAAAAGGTAGAAAGTGCTATAATTGCGGGAAATTTGGGCACATCTCGAGAGATTGTTACAGCAAGAAGAGACAGGATAAAGCTAGTGAGAAAAGCCAAGTAAATGCAACAAACTCAGTAACTTGCGCTCCTGAAAATTTAGTAAGTAGTTGCCCCACAATAAATCTAAAGATTGGAAGTGTAAATCTAAAGGGATTACTAGACACTGGGTCACAGGTTACAACTATTTCTGAATCTCTTTATCGTAAGTGTTTGAGTGGACGAGAGTTAACAGATATAAGTGGGCTGCTTACCATTCAAGCAGCAAATGGCAGCATGATCCCCTATAAGGGTTATATAGAGATTAGTAACTTGAATGTGGCAGGTCATAGTCTTGACTTCCCAGTGGGGGTTTTAGTAGTAAATGACAATCAGGGGGTACAGGATTGTATTGTAGGTACCAATGTAATCAATATGTTACCATCTGAGACAGTTAATCAGCTAATGAAAAGTAGCCTAGGGTCAGAGTCAGCTGAAAAAGTAAGTTGTGCAAGGATAATTAGAGGTAGGCCAGTTCTTCTAAAAGCTAAGTCAATGAAGTTTGTAAGGGCCACTTGTAACAGAATAAATGCCTCCGAGGTGTTAGTTGAGCCAAACATGAGTAATATACCATCCGGTGTTACTGCCTTACGCATTTTCACAAAGGTTGAACATGGTATTGTGACAATACCTCTGATGAATTCAAATCATGAAGATGTTTGGATAAAACCTAAAGTACCAATAGGTAGAGTAGAAGATGTTGATGAAATTGACAAAAGTAAGCTCAATGAGTGTCATATAGGAATTGTAGAACAGAGTGTAGTTGTTGGAAAATCTGATATTGTTGTCGGTGAAGAAGCTGATAATTTTTGGCCAGAGGGATTACCACCTCCTTCAATTAGTTTGAGCTCAAGTGAACGGTTGAAACTTAAGACACTTTTGAGTAGACATAGGAGTATATTTAGCAAGTCTTCCGATGATGTTGGGTATACAGACAGAGTACGCCATACTATTCCAACTACTGATGACAGACCAATACGTCTCCCACATAGAAGGGTACCACCTTCACTACAACCAGAAGTGAAAGAACATTTACAGAACTGGTTACTTAAAGGGATAATCAAGAAAAGTTCAAGTCCGTATGCATCCCAGGCTGTACTAGTGAGGAAGAAATGCGGAGGACTGAGGATATGCATAGACTATCGAGCGCTCAACAACAAAACCCAGAAGGATTCATATCCTCTACCAAGAATGAATGAAGCCTTAGAATGCATGTCAGGTGCAAAATACTTCAGTAGCTTGGATCTTTGTCAAGGATATATGCAGTGTGCTATGGATGAAAAAGACGCACTTAAGACAGCTTTCTGTGTTGGGACTGGAGGATTGTATGAGTTCACGAGAATGCCGTTTGGTCTTTGCAACTCACCAGCAAGTTTTCAACGGTTAATGGATGCAATATTTGGTGACCAAACCTATGAAACCTTGATTATTTATCTCGACGACATCTTGGTTTATGCCGCTGATTTTGATCAAATGCTGGATCGACTGAGTTTGGTGTTCTCAAGGCTGGAAAAGGAAGGTCTTAAAGTGAAGCCATCCAAGTGTTTTCTTTTCCAAGATAAGGTAAAATTCTTAGGACATATAATTTCTTCCAAGGGTATTGAGACAGATCCAGAGAAAGTCAGGTGCATACTGGAGTGGAAAAGTCCAAAGAATCAGAAGGAGTTAAGATCATTTCTTGGGACAACAAATTTTTATCGACGATTTGTCGCTAACTATTCACGTATTGCAAATCCACTGAACAAAATGCTAGGGACAACAAAGAAGACAGGACCTAAAAAGGAAGAAAATTTCAAATGGGATCACAAGTGTACTGAAGCATTTACTGTACTAAAAGAGAAGCTAATTACGGCTCCAATCCTTGGTTTTCCTGATTTTGAGAAATCCTTCTATCTGGAAACAGATGCATCTTTCAAAGGACTTGGGGCAGTGCTGAGTCAGAAACAAGAGGGACGTACAGTCGTCATTGCCTACGCTAGCAGAAGTTTGCATCCCAATGAACGTAACATGGAACGATACTCATCTATGAAGCTCGAGTTACTGGCTTTGAAATGGGCAATAACAGAAGCGTTTCGGGAATATTTGATGTTTAATGAGTTCATTGTGGAAACAGACAATAACCCTTTAGTGTATCTGAAAACCACTGCCAAGCTAGGGGCGACTGAAACCAGATGGGTGTCCGAATTATCACAGTTCAATTTTGTCATCCAGTATAAATCAGGAAAGAAAAACACAGTAGCTGATGCCCTTAGTAGAATGCATGATGTGCCATCAGAAACAGATGTCAAACCATTTCTAGACAAGATGTCGGAAAGTACAAATATACCGTTAGCCATTGCTGAGTGTAACACTGTAAAATCTGAAGCTTTTACATCTAAGACTCAAGTGAAAGATGAGATGGAAGTAATTTCAACATTGCCTGAAATGGGATTGGATGTCATGAGAACACATCAGGATAAGGACAAAGACATACGTGTTGTGAAGGAATGGATGTATAAACAGAAGGAGAAGCCAACATATGCTCAATTCAAAGATGAGTCAAAAGATGTAAAGAAAATCCTTCGTGGATGGGAACGACTTTCAATGGATAATGGCATATTGAAACGAGATGTTATCTACAACTCAGAGAAAGCTTCTCAAGTTATACTTCCTGCATCACTTAGGGATACAGTACTCGCATCTCTCCATGACAGTGCGGGACACCAAGGAAGGGATAGGACACTAGCTTTGGTACAGTTACGATGTTATTGGCCCACGATGTATAGAGACATAGCAAAATATTGTGAGAAGTGCGAGCGATGTACAATGGCCAAATCAAAACCACCAATAGTCCGACCATACCGCACATCCTTGTTGGCAAGCCGACCACTGGATATCTTAGCCATTGATTTTGACAAGCTAGACAAATCAAGCAGTGGGAAAGAAGATGTGCTGGTGCTTACAGATGTATTTACTAAATTTTCACAGGCATTCCCAACAAAGGACCAGAGTGCAGTTACTGTTGCCAAGACTTTGGTGTCAAACTACTTCAATGTTTATGGTGTTCCTAAGAAGATACACTCAGATAGAGGAAGGAACTTCGAGAGTAATGTTGTAGCAGAGTTATGCAAGCTCTATGACATAAAGAAGACACGTACAACACCGTATTGGCCTCAGGGAAACGGACAGTGTGAGCGTTTTAACCGAACTATGCATGACCGACTTAAGACTCTTGCAGAGGAAAAAAAAGAACAAGTGGCACCTGTATCTGTCAGAGTTAGTATTTGCCTACAATGCCACACCACATTCAGCTACAGGTTTGTCTCCATACTACCTCTTTTTTGGTCGGGAGCCCCATCTGCCTGTAGATGTTGTTTTATTCCAAAAACAGGAGGATACTATGCCTTTGACTGAATGGGTCAGTGAACAGCAAGAGAAACTCTTTACTGTCTTTAAGATGGTTAATCTTAATCTGAAGAATGAAGCCCATAAACGACAGGAGCGACTCAATAAATGTGCCACAGATGAAGATATACCTGTTGGGAGTACTGTGTTCCTCAAGAATAGATTTAGAGAGAGGCACAAAGTGAAAGACATGTGGAATCCCCTTCCTTACAAGATTATTAGGAGGATTAACCCTGATAGCAATGTTTATGAAATAGCGCCAGTCGATGGTGGAAAAACACAAACAGTCAACAGAAGTAATCTGTTATACAAACAGCACTTGCAAGAACCAGTAGACGCTGTGAAGTCTGATAATGCTCTAGACTCACATGAGGAACAAGTAGACTCTGTGGGGTCAGATGAGACTTCTAGTGATTCATTATTTGGGATTCAGCCCATTACGGATTCTGATAGTGCAGGAACAAGTGAAGATTTCAAAAGTGAACAACAAAGGATTCACAGACCAATTATTGACAAAACACTTAATGTAGAAGATGAAGATGATCCATCATCATCCTCTTCTTCAGATGTATCAGTAGTCAGTCTTAGACGAAGCAAGAGGCCAAATAAAGGGAGACATAAAAATCCACATAACTTGCCAAGAAGCTGCTGCAATAAGTTGCAAGTACTTGAGCCTCAAGATAAGTTGAGTGTGTTAAAAGATGGTTTCACTAGACAATGCAACATCTTTGAGAATTATTGCGCAGCAATTACTAAACTAACATAGTTAATAGTGTAAAGTTACACTTAAGTAAAACTTAAGTAGTAGTGTAAAATTAGTTCTGAACTCAGTTTGGTAGATGTTAAGTCACTATCAGTCAAGTTGGTAAAAGTTGAGTCAATGATATCGGGACGATTCATAAGTAAAAGGGGGGCAAATGTGATAGTGTGGGAAATGTTTCCCGGGAATAGCACACATGTAAAGGTCTTTTTGTACAGTGTTGGGCGGCCATGTTTAGTTTGCATCACATGTATTTTCAAATTCTGAATGATTTTGAGACGATACCTGCATAAGCAGAGGTTGTACATGTATGTTATGATAAAGGTATGTAACATTATGTTTTGAGCTATATTTTTATGCTACTTTTGTAAGAGACATTGTTATAAGATGTAACCAATGTACATTTTCATTTATAAGTATGCAGAATTATTTTGCATTTTCAAAGTTTCCATAAAATCTATTTCTACTCCTCATTCCGAGAGATTAACACAAGATTGGTCATAGTTATACAGTAAGATGGCATTTCTAATGTATATTTAGAAATTCTTACATAATGCATGTAATGTTGCTATAATTGTATAAACATGAGTTTGACCTACAGTAATCTACAGAATCAGAGTTTGGGAATTAAGATTACAATTTTTGTATGTTTGCTATAAAAAGGCATTCGATGTTTAACACATCTTGTATTCCTGTGTTTCAGGAGTGTTTTTAGTCCTTAGTGACGTTGGAGAATAAAAACATTTAAAGCCGATACATATTCTTAGTTTTTGTGATTTCCCCACGTTCACATATTTATTAGACCTTAACAGTTTGTTATTCAATTATGTGAGTGAGGAATATAACTGTGAATAATAAAACAAATATTTAATTCTACTTTCAGTGAATACCTGTGATACTTTCACAGATGATATTCCACTAGCCCTTCATACTTCTTGGAATATCACTTGTGAAAGATGCACAGGTATTCACATCAATAGGATTAAATATTTGTATAATATTAGCAATGGTGAATATTGCAAGAAAATGAACTTACAAACCCGTGCTAGATAGTCCTAATAGTAGTGCAAGTATCACCGTCGAAAGAACGGTGATGTTTCTAGCTTTAACGTCGTTTTCGGTGTTCAGATCTGTGGTAGCAAAGCTGTTCAAAGAATATGCCACTGTGTAGTCTGTATCAGCATAAATATACGTTGTGTTTTCCATCATTGTATTGTCCATAGTCCAGGGATTGCAACAGGATCCTAAAAAGACACGGTAAACTTGTTTACTTCGTAGTTACTACGTTATTATGGCCTAAATGTAACCGCACTTTTGTCGCTCTTTTGTTTACATTACATTGGTCGGGTTCAACTTTTTATATTAAATAAAAGTTACCATGTGTTATAATTGATACATGTATCATGGAAACACACATAACATTGCCAGAGGTTAAATTGGAAGATATAACAACAACATTTTGATATGATACATTGATAGAAAATAAACAAGATTGAAATATTTTAAAAAATATTGGAGAGGGACCTTTGAAATTCCTCATACCAAACCCTTTTTTGTTAATATATATTGTTTGAAAATAATGAACATGAAATACGAAAAATATGCTGAATTTGACTTTTAATTGCTTCAAACATTTTAGCATGTGTTAGTTAAATATATAGTAGTGTCAACCAACATTTTCTAAACACGCATCGTTAATTAAGGGGGCAAGAGATAAGGGGCTTACTACATCGCTGTATATCAAACACATTATGAAGTCAATGAAACTAACAACAAAAATGACATTGTTGATGGAAGCTCAGAGATTTAAGTTATCAAGTGTGGATGTAGACAAAGTAGCAGCGTTACAATAACTTTGAAACCAGGAACCATAAATCTGTGATCTGTGATAAAATAAGTGATTTTGATGTCAACCTTTTATTTGAGAGTTGCTATGAAGACAACCAAAGGGATGCGCACAGTCATCAGACAACAGAAGTGTCTGCAAACAGAATCCACAACCTGATCCCAACGACCCCCCTTTCTCTGCAAACGCTAACCATACAATTATAATTAGGAGAACAGGATATCAAAAAACTGTAAAACGCATACTTGCATACTGCTATGGGGTCAAACCCAGTATTCATTAAACGTTATCGGATCCTAATATGAGTTCAGAGAAAGAGATCTTGATGAGTTGGCATACGATTAAGAAAGAGATGATATTGTCGAAATTTTACTATAAACCGAGTCAACAATTCCACACACCTTCTTTGAAAGATTGCCCCTTTTAGAATCTTGTAATGGTATTGTTAAAACTCATTTCTTGGATATTAGGTAGATTATATATTTGGAGGCACAGGTGAATTTAAAAACATCAGATTTGTATCATATCCCGAAATATCAAGCAATACGCATTATGCAATATAAAATCTAAATATTGAGTCTACTAGTGTATTTCATAATTTGCCATATCTATTTGAATCGTAATTTATCTAGAATGGATACAGTTACCATTTACAAAGAAAAAAAATTCATTCCAGGTGCGAACCAACCTATACCTGTTGGTATATTAACAACAATACAATGCCCATTTTTGAAGTAATTATACATAATTCCAATGCTCTTTATGAAATGTACTCACATAATAATTATAATAGTAGAATTACACAAATATCATATCATAGTTACATAACTACACGTTACAAATTTTCGGAAGCTCTGCAAAAAACGTGAAATGAGGAAATAGAAATTGCCACACCCACCTGTAATTGTGACATAATAACTTATGAAATTAATTAACTTTTTGCACATATTTCATTTTAGGTATCTATAGTTACAACAAGCAGGCATTAACTTTGAAAAACGGTTATTCCATGTACAGGAACAACCTTCATATGATAGTTAGGTAAATAGTGCCACACCCCCTTCTCAAATAATTACGTAATGTCAATGCCTACTTAAAAAGATATTCAAATTCCAGAATTGTGCATTAAGCTAATATTTCTGCAATTCATAAACATGTTCACTTGGATATTCCTGGAATAGTTACAAAAATATTAAATAAATAAGCTCAGCTGAAAAAGTGAAAATGAGTAAAGAGTAGCAAAATTGCCACATCCACCTGAAATTGTTACGTAATTTCAATTAATTGCTTTATATTATGCTCATAAATCATTTCTAGCTATCTGTAGTTATTACTAGCATGCTTAGACTTTAAGATATCAGTCTATTGAGGTGAAGATACAACCTCTATATGATAATATGTAAAGTAAAGTGCCACGCCCACCTCTGAAATGATTACATAATTTCAATGTCATTTTATAAAAAATGCTCAACCTGCATAATTTTGCATCTTCCCAATATTTTATGTAGACACAGTAGGGTATCCAAAAATGCAAAGAAAAAAACTTTTTACTACAAAACGACCCCCACTGTGTCTACCACTAGACTATAAGACACAGACCGTTATTCTAAGCATATGAACAAAAAAATAGATAACCATAATGTTAAAATATACTATGATTTTACTGTAGATGTCGGTGTTTATTATTTAGTGTAATTACGCAAGGGTATTTTCAGATTTTGTTTGATTTTTCAAATATGAGCCAAGCAGATTCAACAAAATTGTATGCAACATTTAGGTAATTTATGATCGGGAACATATTAGTTTTCTTACCATTTAAAACATTTCATTACCAGATTTTTTTCCATATAATCGCTAACAACAAATAATTGTTCATGTTTTATAAAACATAATACCATGAAAAAATAGGTAAGATTTATATCTAATTAACTGTTACAATTTATTGGAATGTTCATATATTCTAAGGGCATGTGTAATAATCAATTAGAGTCATATGCAATCGAACGCCTTACAATTCTTCCGCGACGTTACTTGTGGCTATCATCAAGTTTTCTGATGGCTGTTTCTTCTTTGACCTTACCGCTGGATACAATCAGATTTTAGGAAGAAAATGATAACGATTTTTCTCAATTATTCATGAATTCGATCAAGTCGTGATGGTTGTTTTATAAGCAACTGAGCTATATCTAACTACGAGAAATAGAATTTTAGCTGTAGTCCCAATTAGTCAAGGAAGAGCAAAAGGCCCTCCTTTATTGAAAATGTTCACCTCTGAATAAAAGTCCATATCTCAAAACGTATAGAGCCCATTTTGTGAAAAATTAGCTGACTTAAGCATTTGTCATTCTAATATAAAAATGATTCATTTGTAACATTTATCTTATTAATACCTAAGAAACAATACAAAACGTTGATACAGTGATTACATAATTTTTTGGTATTGATAAGAAAAATAACCTCAAATTTATAGCCTGGAAACCAAAAGCATGTATTTAAAATCATTTTGTATCATTTTCTTTTGCATTGTGTACTCCAAATTGGGAAAAATTGGAATTTTATTTTTTGGTAGCTTTTTGACCTCTGTTAATGGCAGGCATAATTCAGCCCAAAAGCCGGAAGTATATAAAACGGTTATAATAAAAATTATTAGGGAACATATGTAGGTATGTTTATGTAAGGTCAGATATCGCTGCGCTATAGTGTGCTACCAGCTCCTTTATTTGACGTCCTAATGGTTTCATACCATGAACTATAAAATAAACAGTCCTCGCTTATTTTTACAAAAAAGAACCCCCGATAAGGCGATAAGGAGAGCTTTTTAGAAGGACAATTGCTTTTTATTCCAGATGTGATCATCATGGAAGTGTAATACTACATCAGAGATGATCTGAGATATTAGGTGATCTTAGATATTCCCAAAAACAACTTGTGTGATATAAAAATTACTTTTTTAAGAACATTTTTTGCAAGGCAATGATCTCGTTTTTTAAGGTTAGACTTTTTATTTGTGGTTAAAATCCGTGCATGGCTTGATGGTATAGACCAAAGTGTCACAGTTGTAAGAAACCTATTTATCTGAACTCTTAGAAAATAAAAAGAAATCAATGGCCTTTTTTCTAGAAATATGTTTTTGAGACCTTTTCCACTCATGAGAATGACGGAATAATGGAACCAATTCGTAAAAAATTCTTAAAATATATTTCTGGTGGAGCGCCCATCGATTTCTTTACAAAAACTAAGACTTTGCGTCATTATGTTACTTAGCCACATTCTATTTTGCTCGTACAGTAATGGGAAAGTTATTGACTTTAAAGGGTTCCGATTAGCATCCCGTATAAAAACAATATGGCGGCTCCAGGCGAATCAACTGGATCAGTCCATTTTTAAGAAATAAGGGGAGTTCTGTAAAATCCAGTTTATTGAAATTGTCTTTGAGATAAAGTAATCCGTTTATAGTGATTTTGAAAACGTTATCCAAAGAGTGATTGCGTTCAAAGAATACATGTACAACAGCCAATATAAATCATTGTATTAGAAACCGGTTTGTCTTGCTTTGTTTCATTTGTAGGATATTTCATATGCCAAGCTGTGTGCTATTACGTTATGGGGAAATTTAGATGCCAATTTTTCCTTATTATACACAAATAGAAGATCCTGAAACTTCACCCATAAATGTGGAATTGATTTGTCAAAATAAAAATCACCCTTTCATAAATGTGTGACGATCTATAATATACTTATGCTATATAACAGTTAGAGGTGTTGACACAACGAACTCGAACCTGTGAACCCTTGAGTATTATTCCGGGATCGGGCCTTTTATACTAAACGGTGAGCAACACCAGAAACGAGCGTTCGATTTGCTAAACGATATGCGTCACCCTTTAAGCAAAATGTAACGGTTAAATATGGAAAATTGAATTTTATCGCTTCACAAAAACCGTTCTACAAACGCAAGTTTCAAAAATTCGCAGAAAATATTTCAGGATGTATAAATTTACCTCATTTCTAAAAGTATGTTAAAATTTCATGATGATCACTTGCAGAATAAAATAGTTGTGTCCTTCTAAAAAGCTCTCCTTATCGTGGGTTCATCTTTAGCAAAATCCCCCGGAGTTTTAGTAATTTATGTCGAAGTTAATCAGGGGTCCTTTTTATGAGCAAAACTCAATTAAAAAAACAATTTAAAAGTTCAGTCAGATAATACTTTCTTTAACTACTAACTAGGCACATTTTTACTGAAAAACATAATGTGGTCAATTAATGTTTTCAATCAGGTAATCAGGTCATAATATAATAATCAGGTCAATCAATTTGAGTATCTGAAAGGTATTGAGGGTGTAAGCAAAGACCTATTTTTTATTTTAATTTTAGTATTTGATATACACGTTTTATATTTATTTTGTTTCATAAAAATTTGCTCAAGGGATTCACTTTTAATTTTCAGATATACATAGTAGCATGCAAATCTATTAACGGAAAATGTTTAGACATATCAAGAGAGTTTAGGATTTACTTAAAAATATTTTGTAACCGTCATGTTTTCTAACTAATTGTATAATGTATTTTTGAACGCTTTGATAATTCTCACATCCAGGGGTCAAATAATTTTAACAATAAGTAAATATCATTAAGTTCTTAAAAAGACGAAATTGAGTCTTATTTACTACCTTCCTGATAAAAAATTGTCTTTCTCCCTCCAAACATGTGATGTGGACCAGTAGGAAGATAATAGAAAAAAGAGAAAACTAAAAATAAAGTTTACTGTCTTATCTGGTAACTACAACATAGCTTTTTTGACATTGTAAAAGTTTAAATTATATAACTTGTGTGAAATAATTATTTATCCTGTGTAGAAATTTCTTTTGAAAAAAAATTTCAAGTAACTATTGAAAATCGCCCCAATCGCAGGTAAAGCGCCCCAATCACAGGTAGAGCGATATCGATACTAAAGGTTCCAAGTATGAAAATTAGGGTTCTTCAACAGGACATACATTATTTCTGGATTTTCTGAGGTTTTGGTTACTACTGTAGATGTAATACAAATGTTAACTAAAAATGTTCAAAATGTAATGTAATTCTAAATGCAAAACATTTAACTTTTGAATGCAATCTCGTAGAAAAATTTTGGAACGATGTCGAACGGCGAATCAAAGATCGAAACGGTAGACGTAATATGCACACTGAAGTCGATATAGACAGACTAATTGACGTTTTTAATGACCCAAACAAGTCCTTACACTATTTGAGGACTTTGATTTTTTCCTTGCCCCATTCGAGACTACATGAAATACTTGAAAATTCTAAAAAGCCTTTTCAGAAAACAAAATTCCTCAGCAATTGCATTGTATCACTGTTTTCCTGGGAACTAGGAAGCTATATCTTACAACTTTTACATCCAAAGAAACTAAACCTAAAAGGTTTATTAAAATATTTTTTCAAAATATAGGTATCGAACATATTAACTTATCAAGAGTGTTACACGACAAGAATGTAACTAGTAAGATACCTGCTTATTTTGAATATCAAGAGGTACCATCAATATCATATAAATACACTGATACAATCGCTAGGAAATTTTTTAATTACAACAAAACTGAATCAGATTTTGACCACTCTGACTTTGATGAAATGATTTGTAATTGTGAAGATTCCGATTTTAAGTATAAGCCCCATAAACATGTCTTAACAGGTAACTTAGACATAATATCTGATAGTAAACTTAGGAATTTAATTAAGAAAGGCCCTAAATTTCGTGAATCCTATCCAATTTTATTGCGTTATGATAAAAAACGACGAATGGGTACTTAAAATCAAGGATATTGTAAATAGAAGAATAATGAAACTTAAAAGTCAAAATATTGAAAGTACCAGCATAGTTTAAGATAATCCAAAAGTTATTGGGTATTTGGAAGAATTCCATAAAAAGTTTGTATTGGTCCCTGCAGACAAAGCTGCTAATAATGTAATAGTGATTTGTAAAAGTTATATTTGTCTATAATCATGGCTGAATTAGGTATTTCAAATCACAATGTTGTAAATAAGACATATGTTAAGGTTAATTCTAATGAAAGGGAAATAGTCAAGAACCATCTAAATTTTTTGAATAATTATAAGATTAAACCAACAGAGAAACAGGAACATTTGCCCAGATTTTACTGGACACCAAAGTTACATAAAGTCCCTTATAAAGCTAGGTCTATTGCTGGGTCTAGAGTCTGTTCCACTAAAAAAAAATCTGGACTATTGACAAGGTGTCTTCAAGCTGTTAAAAATAATAGGAAGGCTTATTGTAAGGCTATTTTTAGAAATTCTGGGGTTAACCATATGTGGATCCTTAAAAATTCCAAAGATCTTTTATCAAAATTTAATGACCCGATTTATTCAAAAGTTAAATGTATTTAAACGAGGGATTTTTCTACACTTTACACATCAATTCCTCATGACAAGTTAAAATACGAAATATTTGGAATCATTAAAAAGACAATGATGAGTTGTAAATTTAAATATGTTAACTGTAACTCAAATAGGGCTTTCTTTTCTAGTGAACAATATGATAAATATATTTTTTTCACTGCAATTCTGTGAGGTGTTAGGCTTTCTTATTGATAATATATTTGTTAAGTTTGGAAGTACAGTTTTACGTCAGAATGTAGGTATACCAATGGGTACAGATTGTGCTCCTCTTTTAGCAGATCTTTTTCTATTCTCGTATGAGTATAACTTTTAACAAAGGACGATGAAAGATAAAAGTAAATTTCATATTGCAAAGTTATT
Organism: Owenia fusiformis; assembly: GCA_903813345.2. NCBI lineage: Eukaryota > Metazoa > Annelida > Polychaeta > Sabellida > Oweniidae > Owenia > Owenia fusiformis. Next base: position 1,062,407 of record CAIIXF020000004.1, on the reverse strand, counting down.
TAATAAGACAGATCGATATATTGATGACTTGTTGAGTTTAGACAACCCAAAATTTAAAGACTTTGTAGGTGAGATATACCCTACTGAGCTTGAATTGTGAAAAACTAACGAATCTGATATGAGTGCACCTTATCTTGATCTTCTTATTAACATTGAACCAGACAATAGTATATATTGTAAATTATATGACAAAAGAGATGACTTTAAGTTTATGTATCCCAGCTTATTAGATATAGCAGGGCGTGTTCAAAATATCTAGATTTCAAATCAAGACACCATATTATAGTGATCAAGCTGTTAGGTCAAGGTTATACTTGTAAAAAACGTAAGAAATACTTTCTGGGCTTTGCTGAAAAGTACAAGTCATTAATTTCGAAATTTCAAGTTTTACCACTTGAGTTGCTGAAGAATGTAGGAATGGTATAATTAAATTGGCAATGAACTCACAATTTTCACTTTTTCACTTTTTTCACTTTTTCACTTGGCACCTTTTGAGGTGGATCCCGGCTATGGCATTAATGGTTGAGAAATAGGGATCGAAACCAGCCATAGTTTTCTCCTGATGACCATTGTGAATTGTTGTGTTTTATGGATTATGATGACGGCTTTGCGAACGGATGTTGACCCTTTGAATTGCCTATGGACTTCGAGACTGGATTTTATCTATCCCACATCATTTGAGACTGAATACTCTATCTTTTATGAGTACTAGTATCTACAACTATTTTTGATGTTATGAGTATTGGCTATCAATTGGCTATCAATCTTTTCAATTTTTCTTCAACATGTATTGTAATGACTTCAGTATGAATGAAATGTCCCTTGGTGTTCTGGTCCTGGATTGTGATATTTGTTCTCGATTGGAGGGGGGAGGGGATGTTAGACACTGTTTCTTTTCACGTTAGATTATGGTTTTGGGATAAATAGGGTGTGGCAGATTTACACTTACAGTTTGCTTTTCTTGTTGGGTTTCTTCAAAGTTTTTAGTCACCCTTCCCTTTGGCTTTTATGCTTATATATGAAATTTAGAATAAGCTGGAAACATTTTATATTAGGTTTTAATTACATGGAAAATGACACCATAACTTTTTGAAATCTACTATTATAGATTAAACTATATATTCTAGATGAGTAAACTTGTCAGAAGGTACACATAGATATGAAAATGTCAGTTTCAAATCAAAAATAGCGAGTAATTTAGAGATCTATTCAAAGTGTTTAAATGAAAATGAAAAGGTAATCCATTATTTAAGTCAATTTATCAAAAAATCATATCATAAATATGTTTAATGTTTTGTTGAGATTCTATGCATTTATGCATCTATGCATCTATGCACACATAAATGTGTTGTATACATTTTAATACATATTTTTTTTTCTAAAATATATATTATGATGCAATCATCACAGAGACCAAAGTCGTGTTACTGTATTCGTCTATGTTACAAAGACATTGAATTGTGAAGAAAATTGTTTACCTTGTCGTAACTATGTCGTAACTAGCTATTTACGTTTAATAGTGCGGTCTATGCAAACTTTTCTATACTGCAATGTACGAAATCATCAGCATATGTTTTCCAAGACCTGATGTACTCTATAATCTTAGAGTAATAAAGGTTGTCCTGTTTAAACGATATTAATCAGAAAATTAAACGCACGACCCCTTCGTTTTGTTTATCCCATATGAACTAACTTCTGACAACAGTTTCAGTGTTAATTATACTTTTAAGACCACTCGATGGTTGGTTTTATTTTCGTTTTGAAACTAACCCCCCTATCACACCAAACTAGTTCTTACCCGTTCTTGCCAGTCCTACGAAAATGTCGTAAAACGGGCTCAATCTGGCTGCGGTCAGGATATATGTCTAAAATAATTAGCTACTTCGTTCATAAACAGTCTTCAAACTAATGTTTGCCTTGATGGTAGTCTAGAGGGCGTGATAATGATGTTCTGATGTGAGAAACATATTTTCCAAACAACGCTCAAAATTGAGATTTTAACGTAAGGAGAATGAACCTACCTATATAAGCCTATTAAACGAATAGAAGGGGAATTGTAATAGGATCACCATGCTCTGACACAGTCAACGTCATAGAAATAGAGCAATAAGCGAATGCCCTGGTGAACTAGTACACGATATTGTTGATTTTTTATATTGATGTGTTTAAGTTTATGTCATACAATAAAATTTTTATATTTCAAAATGTCATAAAGTCAAATTTTGGATACTAAATAATATAGTCTGGTTTCGTTTTATACAAAAATCAGATATGGATATTGAATTTATGATTATGGGAAAAGAGTCATAGGATCATGGGATAAAAAGCTTATTTACTCTTCGGGATTCAATATAACCGGTTTATTCCTCGAGACAATACGATATTTCCCTCTATTAACCTCTATGTATGTATAACGTGATAGAAATAGAATCGCCCATTGTAACTTTTCAGAGTAAACTCCCTAAAGTGTACCTCGATTTGAGCATGATATTAATCTGTGACATCAGAAAACAATATTCGATTATTGCAATAAAAATATGTAAACAACTTCAATTGGATCATAATAGTCACAGTGATAGTAAATGTTTCCTTTCGACAGCCCTAAATCATATTACAATATTTATTTACTAAATAAAAATGCAATTTTAAGCAGCCGTCAAGTACCTAAAAAACTGTAAATATGGTTTTACTGATCACAAGTAATAACTTTTTAGTTTATTAATACTTATTGAAAACATTAAATTTCATAACTTCAAATTCAAGCGTCTATTTTGTTAAAATTAATAACATTAAACATACATATATATTGGGAAGGAGATAGCAAAGACTAAGAGCAATGAAATTGTTTCGGATACATATTTAATAGAACACAAAAGAGAACGCATGCATGTACATTGTTGTCGATGAGCTTGTCTGCACCTAGAAATAATCATAAAAATGCCCAGGATAAACTTCGGATAAATCCCTGTACGTGATCAACTTTGTACAAGATGTCTGCGCTACACGGTGACTGTACAAAGAACCCCAAAAATTCATTGTTTGAAAGATGCAAAGAAAGGGCAACCATTGGAAAAATGCATGAAGAGCATTTAGTTAGTTAGTATTCCCTTGAGCTTTGCATTCAGCAATTTGACATTTGCAATAGTATGGTTTCTAAATAGCTGAATAAAGCTGACATAATAGATGCCACCCTTGTAATTCTTCATTTTCCTTGGGCCAGACTGCCATAGCGGTCCATGTTTTAAACTAGGAATGGTCACTTGATTTAATGATTTGTGATAACGTGTTGGTTTAATCTGTCTAAAACTCAAATGACATACTATTGGATGACCCTGTCAATGCACCTGTTGTGATTAATCATGAAATTTTTGGTCGTCAGACAAATAAACCAAGGTTTTAAAGAAAAATTAGTACCGTGGGTACTGGGCTCACATGGTGTTGCTCAAAAGTGAAAATAAAAAAGACGGGTATAATTTTTTGCAGATTTTTTGTGACAAAATTATTTCATACATCTACTCTTTACAAAGACATGGCATTTTAAAATGCAGGACACCTGAACTAATTTGTAAAGCTAGGAAATGGGCCAAAAGTGAATTTCCCGAGACAAAAATGGTGGCCATTTTGAAATTAGGCGAGATTTTGAAGCAGGAGTCACAGTTTTTTTTTCTTTATTGATGTAGAACAAAATTATTTTAAATCGGGAATCCTATCTACAGAGGATTTAAAAAGTGTAAACAGAGGTTTAAAACTTGCCACTTTTTTTGGACTGACTGAGAGACAGATGAAATAGAAAAAACTGATATAATATTTTGCCGATTTTTTGTAACAAAATTATTTCATACAACTACTCTTTACAGTGACATGGCTTTTTACAATGCAGAAAAGTTGAAATTATTTGTAAAGCTAGGAAATGGGCCAAAAGTGAATTTCGCGAGACAAGAATGGTGACCATTTTGAAAATAGGCGAGCTTTTGAACCAAGAGTCATAGGAGAGTTTTTTGTATTGATGTTGAACAAAATTAACTTAAAACAGGAATCCTATCGACAGAGGGTTTAAGGCAAATGGTCCAAAAGTGGATTTTGCGAGACAGATGGACAAATCAATGTTAACTAAAATGGCTGAAATTAAAAAAAATGGATATAATTTTTTGCTGATTTTTCGTAACAAAATTATTTCATACATCTACTCTTTACATTGACATGGATTTTTACAATGTAGGACACTTGAAATTATTTGTAAAGCTAGGAAATAGGTCAAAAGTTAATTTCGCGAGACAAAAATGGCGGCCATTTTGAAAATAGGCGAGCTTTTGAGCCAGGAGTCATAGGGGAGTTTTCGGTATTGATGTTGAACAGAAATAACTTAAAACAGGAATCCTATCGACAGAGGTTTTAAAACGTGCCACTGTTGTTGACGGAAAAGTGGATTTCACAAGTCAGATGGACAAATCAATGTTAACTAAAATGGCTGAAAATAAAAAAATAGATATAATTTTTCGCTGATTTTTTGTAACAAAATTATTTCATATATCTACTCTTTACATTGACACAGATTTTTACAATGTAGGACACCTGAAATTATTTGTAAAGCTAGGAAATGGGTCAAAAGTGAACTAGATAATGGCAACTCCGCGGAGTAGCAAATCCCAACGAACAAAATATCAATTAACGAGTTCAAATCAATTAACGAGTTCCAATCAATTATACTCATTACTTTGGTTAAAATTGAAAAATTTAGATTTTACAATTGCGAATTCCTGCAAAGCAGCCATTTTGAATTTTCTGAGGTACAAATCTGACAAATAATACCATAATTGTGATCTACTCCAAAATTCCTTCAATTTGAGTATTATACAGCCATACTTTGAAGGGATCGAAAAATTATTGCGAAATCGTACATTAGACGGCCATTTTGAATTTTACGAGGCTCGAATCAGAAAAAAGATACAACATTTGCAATCTACTCTTAATTGCCTTTCATTTGAGTATAATAAAGCTATACTTCAGAAAGATCTACAAATTAGCGAAAATTTTTGTTTTCCTGACCCCCTATACACGGCCCCTGGGGGTCAGGATGAAAAACACAGAATATTTGTGAAATAGATAGATGTTGCGAATATACTACCAAAATTTCAAACAATAATATTAATTACTTTGGTTTAGAATGAAAAATTTATGATTTTTGCGAAAAAGTCCCGTCATTTTTAAAGCGGCGGCCATCTTGAAAAAATCCATTTTGAATTTTCTGAGGTACAAATCTGACAAATAATACCATAATTGTGATCTACTCCAAAATTCCTTCAATTTGAGTATTATACAGCCATACTTTGAAGGGATCGAAAAATTATTGCGAAATCGTACATTAGACGGCCATTTTGAATTTTACGAGGCTCGAATCAGAAAAAAGATACAATATTTGCAATCTACTCTTAATTGCCTTTCATTTGAGTATAATAAAGCTATACTTCAGAAAGATCTACAAATTAGCGAAAATTTCTGTTTTCCTGACCCCCCATACACGGCCCCTGGGGGTCAGGATGAAAAACACGGAGTATATGTGAAATAGATAGATGTTGCGAATACACCACCAAAATTTCAAACAATAATATTAATTATTTTGGTTTAGAATGAAACATTTATGATTTTTACGAAAAAGTCCCGTTATTTTTAAAGCGGCGGCCATCTTGAAAAATTTCGGACAGACAGACTGACAGACGGACAAGTGAGCGATTGCAAAAGCTCACCATGTGAGCTAATAATAGCACTGCATCAATGGAGAGATGGTCCAGGTTTTTTTAAAACGACATGGTAAATGATTGAAATGACACTGTATAAATGAAAGTCATAATTGTGGAAAACCTTTCACTGAATTCAAATATGCCTTTAAAACGAAAGAAAATTAGTTGTAAGAGGTTAAAAATGCAAATCTCTTAAAATTTCATCGGAAAACGAGAATAAGTCAGATTTAAAGATATATGGAAACTCCTCTACTAGTTTTGCACCTGTAATTAAATCACTTGAAACCATCTCGTACTCAATCCATAACCGTTTCCTTGTAGATTTACGAAACCTTTTAATTGTGACGACTTTTGTTTTTTCATTGACAATTTTTTTGATTTCCCGCATATTGTTTCGTTATAGCGAAATGTGTGATGGGAAATACTCAGTATGTTTTTAGTTATGGAACTGTCAAACTAGGTTGTTTGGGCTGAACGGGCCCATGCCGTTTATGGAGAGTCCAACACTGTGATGATTCAGCGACGGCTGTATTGTTTTTGTTTGTATTTTTGACCGGATTAAACTGTTCTATGCCGTGTCCATTGGCGGCCTCTCTCCGGCCTGGTACCGTGCTTACAGTGCTCTTGGAGTTCTAGCTTATCATTCTCGCCAGGTTCTCAACGGCTGGACGCAAGGGTACATGCCGAACCGCTATGATGACGTCTTTAAACCACTATCTATAATTCACTTATTTTTCCATTTTCAAGAAACATATATAGGTGAAGTAAAGTTAATAAATCTAAATATAATCTAAATCTGAAGGAAAAGGGTTGTGGACAAATTCTTGAACCGTATGGTGTGAGAGGGAAGTTGTAAAAACTATATGACTGCATCTTACTCGAACAGGCTTTGAAATATTTAGATAGAACAAACATTCCCCTCAAAAGTTTAGAAATCCTTGTCCCCATTAAGATGAAGGGAACGATTTGATCTGGACTTGGAATGAAATTGGGGTCAATTTATTGAAGCTTCAATAAAAGACTTATTAGGCTGACTGAACGTTTACTTTTTCTTCCTTTATTTATTTTTGCTCTGTGATAACTTTTCTTTTATATATTCAATATATGATAACTACAACTTTTTGTATTACTTATTTTTCTGTCTAGTCATACCTGAACGTTATTAACACCCCAGTCACATTTGTCGTACGGAGGGCGTGCGTCGACCGCAGATCAATTAAATCAGTGTATTTCCGCGGCGAGCGTAGGAAAACTCTTTTCATGTGATAATAGAGAGATTTCGCACATAAGTGAAAGTACAACTTATACGTATACGTATACTTTAAAGGGTCATGTCGAACTATTATATTTACTAAAATCAATTTTAAATTGTACTTAATGGAACATAACTATTCCCGATATAGAAAAGCTCCATCAACTAGAGACTGTGAATGCACTATCATCTGCACATGTAGATTATGCAAAGTTATAATTAAATGCTTGCTTCCGTGTCCTAGTAGTTGTAGTGTATTATAAACAAGATCCTTTAAAGTGACGCATAGTCCTTTAGAGTGAGTCATTAAATAAACAAGTTGATTATTTCAAAGTTTTCATGATCAGTATAAGTTCAAAGAACTTACAAAACGGTATATATACGAGATGATAAACGTATACAGTTGGATCTCCGTATAGAGCTTAACCTACATGTGTGTGGAACAATTGACCGCAAGCATTTTTTAAAATTAATTGGCTGAGTAGGAACAGTATCCAATCAAATACTTTAACCATCAATTTGAAACACCAATCAAACCAGTAGGTTCTAGCAATTACTGGAAACGATCCATTCAGTAGCTCAACAAATGACATACAGGGTGTTTCATAACGAACATCTCCAAAAAGCCAATTTGAGAAGAGATGGGCCTATAACATATGTACTATATATGAGCCTATTTTATTCTAGACAAACACATTTGGATCAACTAAACATGCTACAATTCAAGAAAGTACAAATGGCATCCCTTTGACCTTTATTTATTATAGTCCGAGAAGATCTTTCCTGACGGAAAGCCCACATTATGAAACACCTTGTACGTTTACCTATAAGTATAAGTATACGTTATAAGTTCACGGGGTACCATCGAATAATTTTGGCAACGTACCGGAGAACGACATTTTACTAAGAAATGGCAATAATTTAGCATAATATATTTTTTAACTAGAGTTCTACTCTGATTTTGACAAAAGTAAGTATTCCATGCAATGGCTATTTCATTCATGAGTTTGTAGGAATTCTGTTGGAACCCAGTTCTGATCAAGTACGAAGTTATGGAAATCGGCGCAGTCGGACTTTACTCCGAAAGATGGTTTTTCGATTATAACTTTTTACAACATTTAAGGATAGACTTTTGAAAAAAGTACAGAATAGTCCTTATACTATTGAATAATTCTGTTATTTCTGATTCACACGACTCTGATTTGTTTAATTAAAAAAAAAGTTTTAAAAATATTACTTAGGAACGTAACCGGAGCTGGGAACGTAACCGGAGCAGATCAGTTGAATTATATAATTTAAAAAAATAAAATATATGATTTAAAGCATATATATAAATAAATACGCATCGAACAATCCCGTATGTTTTTAAATTAGTATATGTGCTTTAAATCATAATATATTTTAATTTTTTGATTAAATAATTCAACTGATCTGCTCCGGTTACGTTCCCAGCTCCGGTTACGTTCCTAAGTAATATTTTTAAAACTTTTTTTTAATTAAACAAATCAGAGTCGTGTGAATCAGAAATAACAGAATTATTCAAAAGTATAAGGACTATTCTGTACTTTTTCAAAAGTCTATACTTTAATGTTGTGAAAAGTTATAATCGAAAAACCATCTTTCGGAGTAAAGTCCGTCTGCGCCGATTTCAATAACTTGATCAGAACTGGGTTTCAACAGAATTCTCACAAACTCATGAATGAAATAGTCATTGCATGGAATACTTACTTTTGTCAAAATCAAAATAGAACTCTAGTTAAAAAATATATTGTGCTAAATTATTGCCATTTCTTAGTAAAATGTCGTTCTCCGGTACGTTGCCAAAATTATTCGATGGTACCCCGTGAAGTTGACTTTCACGTATGTGCGAAATCTCTGTATTACCTTCTAGCACTATGAATAACATTTATAAATTGTCCCCGATGTAAATAAAATGAAAAAAGTATTATTTATCAACAGAAATTTAAAATTCACCGTGCGACTGCCGTGGGAAATGTGACTGCAAAAGTATGAGAGCGCAGAAATTCCACGGCGAGCGTAGAAATGTTACTGGCCGCAGAAATGATAGACCGCAAGGTCGCCGTAGGAAATGTGACTGGGGTGTTACTTAGATTCGATTCACTACTTTAACATATATAGTCCATGGTATGACTTCTGAATATGAAGGATCCGTAGCACACTATAGTGCAGCAATATTTGAAGCAATATTTATGAAAGTGTACATGTCTTGATTCTTTTAAAATACCATTTGCTGAAAAAACTTCCGGCTTTCAGGTCGAAAAATGTATTTCATCACAAGGGGTCAAAAAACGTAAACATTTTGATTCGAACTTTTATATGTTTTATAAGACACAGACCGTTATTCTAAGCATACGAACAAAAATTAGATTATGATAATGTGCAAATATACTATAATTTTACTGTAGATGTCCGTGTTTAATTAGTGTAATTACGCAAGTGTGTTTTTCAGATTTTGTTTAATTTTTCAAATATGAGCCAAGCAGATTCAACAAAATTGTGTAAAATATTTAGGTAATTTATACATGGGAACATATAAGTTTGCTTACCATTTAAAACATTTTATTACCAGAATTTTTCCATAAATTGGAAGGGGTCAAACAACAAATTATTGTTCATGTTTAATAAAACATAATACAATTACAAATATGTAAAATTTATATCTAATTAAATGTTACAGAGGTATTGGAATGTCCATATATTCCAAGGGCATGTCTAATAATCAATTAGAGTCATATGCAATCCAACGCCTTACAATTCTTCTTCGACGTTACTGCTGGCTATCAACAAGTTTTATTATGGTTGTTTCTTCTTTGACCTTACCGCTGGATATCATCAAATTTTAGGACGATGATGACAACGATTTTTTTTTCAAATATTCATGAATTCGACCAAGTCTTATTGGTTGTTTTATAAGCATCTGAGCTATATCTAACCACGAGAAATAGAATTTTAGCTGTAGTCCCAATTAGTCAAGGAAGAGCAATAGGCCCTCTTTTATTGATCATGTACACCGTGGATTAAGAGTCCATATCTCAAAACGTATTGAGACACATTTTGTGAAAAACTAGCATAATTTAAGCATTTGTCATTCTAATATAACAGTGATTCATTTGTAGCATCTATCTTAATTAATACCTGAGAAACAATACAAAAGGTCGATACACTGGTTACATAATTTTTTGGTATTGATAAGCAAAATAACCTCAAACTTATAGCTTACAAAACTAAATCATATATGTAAAATCATTTTGTATTATTTTCTGTTGCGTTGTGTACTCCAAATTGTGAAACATTGGGATTTTATTCTTTGGTAATTTTTTGACCTCTGTTAATGACAGGCACAATTCAGCCTAAAAGCCGGAAGTATGTTTAACGGTAATAAAAAAAATTATTAGCGAACATATGTAGGTCCTTTATTAGACGTCCTAGAGATTTCATACAATGGACTAATATAGGCATTCGGCACGCAAACACTAATTTGCTTGCTTTCCTGCATCAACCAGCGTAATTGAGTGGATTACCAGAAACTTATAGTGTCTAAAGCTTTTATCGCTACTTAAAGAGGGCAGCATTATACAGCCAGTTTAATGTTCTAGTCAGTTTCTGAACTCAGATTCGATTCATCACGGTTTTATGGCCGTTAAGCTTACACGTTACCACTAGTTTGCTTGTTTGACTTTTCTTACAAAAATATTTGTACGACTTCTTTTCTGTCTGATTCTGAAAACTTCCCTGCTTCGACCAGATTGTGAGCAGACTTGTTCCAGATCCACTTTTTGTCAGGCAGCATCCAAGTAGGCCCATAATTTGCCTCTATAATAGCTACAGTGTCACATGGCACAAAGTAGAGATCGTCGAATAACTCAGCTGAGCAAAGGGGAATATCTAGAGGATAAATCCATCGCACTTTTTGTAATGACGTAGAAATAAGTCCACCAGTCCATGTGTGATTCGCGTCTTTGTAGTTGAATTGTATATCCAACTTCATGTCGAATCCTTGTACTGTTAACTCGAATCCATCTGACGGCTGAAAATACAATATAAACCGAAATAAGAAATGCAAAGTGCCTCAATATTAAATGAACACAGAATTACTAATTATCCAAAATGTAATAAAATGCGACAAAAACAACAACAGACAAGAAGCAGACAAAAACTAGCCATGATATAGTTGTGCGGCGGTTGGACACGGTACAACTCCAAATATAGGTCATATTCTACAGGTGAATATATAGATGGTATTGCCAATCACGATTTACAGATACTCACAGAAGTATGACTCAGCAATCAAACGTAATAAACTTTATCACTCAAGGATCCATATTTATGGGCTCGAATCGCATTTAATATATGTAAATTCCCTCTACCAATCGAGGCCATCTGTATCATGCTTTCACTTGCGGAATATGTCATACTCACCTGCGTTATATGGCATAATCCACAAGTGAGTTCGACATATTCCACGACCACGAGTATCGCGTATTCACTGAAACCAATGTTTAGCATACTAACTGTGGAATATACCAACTCATCCGATCGATATGCTATATTCCACAGGTGAGTATGATATATTCATCCAGATCGCAAATATGACCATCACTGGTTAGAATATAACGGGGAACAATAGTGATAACAAGAACCTGGTTGGTTAGTCTGACCTTGCCATAGTGGTACAAAATCCTGATTGGTTGTCCCCGGCGTTTAAGAAGTTTTTCTAAGTCGGGATTAAAATCTGTGATCCAGGTCCCAACATCGACATCATTGGTGTGTGCAATGAAATCACACTGTCTGTACCACCCTACAAAAAATATACAGATTTTTACAATCCTGCAAATATAGCAACTTCATTTGTACCACTATATAAGCATGGCATTCTATACCATATGTACCATTTACAAATAAAGGCCCATTTTTGCACCATCCCACCAATAAAGCCACATTGTTTGCACAACTCTTTCAATAGAGTCACATTGTCTATACCACTGTACAAATCAAGGCACGTTTTTTGCACTGTTCTACAAAATAAGGCGCATTGTTTGCGATATAAAGGCACGCTGTCTACACCATTCTATCAAAAAGCCATATTATCTGTACTATTCAATAAATTTAGGAACATTCTCTGTACCAACCTACAAATAAAGCGTTATGTCTGCACCATTCAGAATCGATGTGTATTATTTACAGACTTACCTAGCAGCGTGCCATCAGTCAACCAAAACTTCATGCCAACTTTATCCAACACATCTTTTGTGGCTCGCAATATCTCCCGCGCCTTATTAGCAGTTTTGTTTGCTTTCACTTGGGCCGCTTTGGACAGTTTATTGGCCGTGTTAAACTCAGCAGCTCTGGTTTGGTAAAAAGGGATAAACTTGGAATGTTCTAAACGGGAGAGATACTTGGAGGTTGATGCTGGTACATACAATCCAGGGATGGCACTCTTAGTCACAGCAAGACTGAAAATATTACAAGGGATAAACTTGGAATGTTCTTAACTGGAGAGATACTTGGAGGTTGATGCTGTTACATACAATCCAGGGATGGCACTCTTAGTTACTGTAAGACTGAAAATATTTCAAGCGATAAACTTGGAATGTTCTAAACTGGAGAGATACTTGAAGGTTGATGCTGGTACATACAATCCAGGGATGGCACTCTTAGTTACTATAAGACTGAAAATATTACAAGCGATTAACTTGGAATGTTCTAAACTGGAGAGATACTTGGAGGTAGATGCTGGTACAAACAAGCCAGGGATGGCACTCATAGTAATAGAAAGACTGAAAATACTACAAGCGATTAACTTGGAATGTTCTACGTTGGAGAGATAATTGGAGGTAGATGCTGGTCTATACAATCCAGGCATGGCACCCTTAGTTACTATAAGACTGAAAATATTACACAAGCGATAAACTTGGATGTTCTAAACTGTAAAGATACATGGAGGTTGATGCTGGTACATACAATCCAGGGATGGCAGTCTTAGGTACTGTAAGACAGAAAATATTACACAAGCGATAAACTTGGAATGTTCTAAACTGTAAAGATACATGGAGGTTGATGCTGGTACATACAATCCAGGGATGGCACTCTTAGTTACTGTAAGACTGAAAATATTTCAAGCGATAAACTTGGAATGTTCTTAACTGGAGACTGAGATATTTGGAGGTTGATGCTGGTACATACAATCCAGGGATGACACTCTTAGTTACAGAAAGACTGAAAATATTACAAGGGATAAACTTGGAATGTTCTTAACTGGAGACTGAGATATTTGGAGGTTGATGCTGGTACATACAATCCAGGGATGACACTCTTAGTTATAGTAAGACCGAAAATATTACAAGCGATAAACTTGGAATGTTCTTAACTGGAGACTGAGATATTTGAAGGTTGATGCTGGTACATACAATCCAGGGATGGCACTCTTAGTTACTGTAAGACTGAAAATATTACAAGCGATAAACTTGGAATGTTCTTAACTGTAAAGATATATGGAGGTAGATGCTGGTACATACACTCCAGGGATGGCACTCTTAGTTACTGTAAGACTGAAAATATTACAAGGGATAAACTTGGAATGTTCTAAGCTTTAGAGATACATGGAGGTTGATGCTGGTACATACAATCCAGGCATGGCACTCTTAGTTACTGTAAGACAGAAAATATTACACAAGCGATAAACTTGGAATGTTCTAAACTGTAAAGATACATGGAGGTTGATGCTGGTACATACAAATCAGGGATGGCACTCTTAGTTACTGTTAGACTGAAAATATTACAAGCGATAAACTTGGAATGTTCTAAGCTTTAGAGATACATGGAGGTTGATGCTGGTACATACACTCCAGGGATGGCACTCTTAGTTACTGTAAGACTGGAAATACAACAATCGATTAACTTGGAATGTTCTTAACTGGAGACTGAGATATTTGGAGATAGATGCTGGTAAATACAATCCAGGGATGGCACTCTTAGTTACAGTAAGACTGAAAAACAATAGAAATCCGAGCTCCTTGTCGCATATGATTATTTACTCCACGCCATTTTCAGTCATTTTACTATTTCTTTTTTTAGATATAAGTGTTTGTTATTATCCGAGAGATATGAATGCTATTTACTTTATTATTTAGTATTTAGGCAGCATTTTGTGACTTTGCTCAAGGGAATTACTTCAAATTACTTTTAAGTCTCAATGAATATTGAAATAATTAATTGGGTGCTTGTGGAGATCAAAATGCTGACCTGGTTGAATTTCAGTCTTTACGATATTTTATATATACGTTGCTATGTGTGAGAATTGACGTTTACACCTTATGTGATACTACTACACACTTACCTCTTAAATGCAGCTGGGAAACTAATGCTCCTCACTGGTGGGTGTTTCTTGCCTGTTGTCTCAACATTTAAAGGCCCCATCCAATAAAAGCTACCGTGTCTGTGATATATAATGGCTAAGTGGATCCACTGGCTCATAGATGGCACTGTTAAGAATATATGATATACTTGCTTGTCTCCATCTTTTAAGAGGGAAACTTGGTATTTGTTACCCTCTAGTGCGTGGTAGAATTTTTCCTACAAAAAATAGAATTTTACGTTGTTAGAATGAAGTTTGCTTGAGTCACGACCGCAAATTGGATGAACTGAGTGACGTGGAAGAGAAATAGTTAAAATACAATTTTGTTTCAAAAATTAAAAAATAAATGAAATAACTTTCAAAAATTGTTACTATGTTACATCAAACTCTTGGTAAATATTCAATCTAATTTCAACCTGCTTAAGACACTTCGAGAATCCACTCATTGTCATACTTTACGGGGAAGAAATTATGATATGTACCTTGTCCATAGCAAGCCTTATCTAGGGGGAGGCTTTGCCAAAGGGGGAGTTTTGACAGTTTTGGCTAAAAAATCATGCGAAAAGTGCTCAGAATGGTGAAAACTGCTTGATTTTCAAAGAATTCCTGGCAAGCTCCCCCCGCTACGGGCCGGCATATATATTTACCAATTTGGGTCCAGCCAAATCTTCACGATTGATGCCATATGAGACTAGGGGTTTGTTAATGAGCGCTTCCTTTAGGTTATGAGTTGATTCCATGCTGTTGTTGAGAAGTCTCGGGTCAAGAAGGACCAGAGAGATGTTGTTATTGTCACATATTGAAATAAGTTGTAGCTGGGCGTGTACGCTGGGAGTGAGGCGTGTAGCTTGTGTAGTTTTGTTAACGGAGTACAACTCTGTTGTAAGCGATATCTGCAAGTAAAATTGTATACTCATTGAATTTAATAATATATAAATGTGAATATTTTTTGAAAAAATTAAGAGCAGTTTTGTACAAAACGTTTGACATGTTCAATAATACGCTTGGATATAGTGACAATCATTCTCATAATGTAAATTGAGTCCGGTGATAGTTATGAAATATTTTCCTTCATCCTACCTCGAGAGCTCTGTTGTCTTTTGATATATCTGGTTCAACGCCGATCCTCATCAAGGTGATTTTCGTCGTCGACTGGAGGTATAGCATAATGGTTGCTATCATAAAAGTCGTGAGGAGTTCCTTATTTCGTCGTCGTCTGAGGCATAAAAGGTACTTATTTATAATAGGATAGTTTCTAAATTGCAGAAAAATCAATGAAATCTCGTGCTGCCATCTTTTATTCAGCTTTTAACTCGGGCTAGAGCTCCATTCATTTACATGCTAAAATCTTGAAAAAATTGCTTAATTTCATGATTTATCAAAGCGTGTTTGTTGAATCTGTATAAAACTTGAATGATATACCACATGATGACCCTGTTTATGTACATGTTGTGATTAAACATGCAAATGTTGATTGACATACAAATAATCCACGGATTTAAAGAATTTTAGCATTGCATCTATGGACATTTGGCCCAAGTTTTTTTAAATTGTTATAGAAAATTATTCAAATTACATAACTGTGTAAATCAAAGCTATTATAGGAGAAAACATTTCACTGGATTCAAATATGCCATTTAAAAGAAGGTAATGTAAGTCATTAGAGGTCTAATATGCAAGTCTCTTGAAATCTCACGAAAAACGAGATTTAGCGAGATTTCAAAAGCTATATGGAAACTATACTATTCGGAGGGCCATATTAGCAAATGCGTAGTATTAAGGCAGTTCCGTACTGTCACCTTCAATTTTTGGGAAACGTTATTCCGACACTTAAATCGAAATAATTTGATAGTTTAATATATGTGTTGAATCATAGTTTGTGAATATTGACAAAGAAATGTGAAAAATATTCACTATTTCGTTAGTGTAGGTAGTTACTATTCTCGCCTCAACTAATGTTGTTATGTTTCCATGTGGTCAAAAAGTTTTTTATAACTGCAGTTCTATACCCGTTCTATATTATGAAACAACCTGAAAAGCAAAATTTAATCATCGCTACTTGATTATTGTGTAATCATTTGCGTGTTTGTTTGAATTTTCACCTCTTCATAATCAGTTCATTATCATTTGAAATCATTGTATGCTACTAGAGCCGAGGCGATGCAATGAAGACCCTGAAAGTAGAAAAATAAAAGTTCTTGTTTATTTCATATTCCTCGATCTGGAAAATGGTACTCACTTCAAAATCCGATCTGTAGCTGACTTGTTTTATTCATCAAATTCTCGATTTGAGCATTTTAGGGGTTTTTCTACCATCTCAATTTATATACAGACTTGACTGTTATTTTAAGTCCGGGGCACCCTACTAATTTGCAATTTTTTAATACCTAAACAAATTGTACTCATCTGATTAATCATATTCAAGTTTAAACAGGCTATAACTTAAGCATCCAGGATGCTAAAAGATTGAATAACATGTTTGAACGCAACAATTAATTGCCAAGTTCATGCAAAGTTCATCCGGATCTTACTTCTTATTTCTAATGTTTCGTTTCCCCTGGAAATAATTCAGAATGCATCCAAAAAGCCACTCTGTTTCTCTGGTAGTGTGTACTTTTGACTAATATCATTGAAAATTGTTTCTACAAATATTGTCCCGAGAATTGTATATTTTCATTTAAACACCTAATGTCCGTTAATCTTTGTTATTCAGAATCCCCTTGTCTTAAACCTTTATACAATCCAATAAATATAAGATAATTCTGGATACATGCATTAACTTTATTTCTAATATGGCGGGCCCCGTACACAATCAGGGTTCAGTATGACTTGCCAATCCATCCGGATTACAAACAATAACATGATTACGTGACACCACTCAATTAAAATTCAACACGTTTGAAATTAGAGTTGAATTATTTTATTTCCGGTTGATATAACGCCTTAGCGTTAGTGAAATCGAACGCGATTTCAACTGATTGGATAACATGATGTGATCATGAGTAGATTATGTGAGTGGATGCACGATGGGATCGTGTTATTCTGCGAGTAGCAACCGAAGAGTTTATACACAGTTTTAGTTAATGTTGTAAGTTGTCATACAACGGATTCGAAAATTTAGTTTTATTGTTCGAGGAGGCATACCTTTTTCCCTTTCGAAAGTCACAAAGATTTTGATCTGGGTTTTAACGGTGTCAGGTCGATAAACTAAAGTTTTTCATATTGAAGTCAACGAACACTTTCTTTAGTGCTATTGACCAAATCAACGTTTTTGAATGAAGTACACGTGTTCTGACGTTGATGTAACCTGTTCCAAATAATTGCTATTTTGGGAAGTATATTTTTCTGCAATTATTACAAAGCATTGCATAGCATAGGATATTAAGTTAATTAAAACATTTAGATATTAGGTTTCTAAGAAGCAATTATGTAATGTGCATGTAAATCTGAAACTCAAGGCATGGGTTTTTACTGACAGCGCATTGAATCTAAGTGAATAAATATGTATTTAAGTGCGTCTCTGTCATATTGTTTCAAGGAAGGCACAAAGTTTTGCTTTTAAAGATATTGATTATATCCGAAAGTCCTTCATATTTTTAGATATGTAATATCTATTTCCAGAAGGGCATCAATTTTGGTATTTTAAGATGATAGTTGTGTTCCTTAACAACATTTACAGTAGTTGTGTTATATCAGTGTTACAAACGCATTGAGAGAAGTGCTTGTCAGCTAATTGCATTTTATATTAAACAGATAGTATTTAGATTTACAACGTTTCGAAGAATTGTACTTTTGCTTTTGTTGCAATACGAGATCAGTTTGTATTAGGGTTTGCAAAGCATGGTGCTTTCCAGATATTATATTGTTCATCACAATAGTTTTAGAAGATCGTATGATTTTTGTAGTCCGGTCGTGTATTCCTGTGATAATCACGGGATTTTTGTATTTTGTGACCAACAGTGTCGCATATTACGACAGTCTATTAAGGAAGGAAGTTTCATTAACCTTCTGAGTTACGTGTTTTGCCAAAAGGCAATGTTATGGTTACAGTGCAAGTCTGTAGACCGTGATTTAGATTATTGTTATGTATTAATGACAGTGTGTGATTACTGTATTAGATAGTGAGGTATATTACTCGCAGATTTTGCATAGTGCTAGAAGGCACTACGTGTATGGTCCTTATACAAGTTTTTTATAGTGTAAGTTGACAGATACAGTCACAATTTAGAATTTGGTTTATTCCGAAATTTGTGAATTTATTCGAGATCTTTGACGTGTTAACAAACGTGTAGCCACAATGGCTTTAATGACAGTTGATCATTGGATATGGGTTGTTGGATTTAGATGTTTAATTAGGTACACGGTGCCTTATTGATGTCTTGAAGGCAGTTAACATCGTAAATCAGCAGCGAGGTTGGGAGCCGAGGACGGATGTCATCTTGATTCACAAGGTTTCGATTGTTCCTACCTCAGACCTCTAGACCCAGTGGAAAGCGACGATGGACGGATGTTGGGTATATTTGAACCTAAGAGGTTTTTGGCATTAATGCCATCGGCATCGTGGCCGCTATGACATTGGCATCGTGGCCGTCATAGGTACCTGGTTGCATCGCGAACTGGCTACATTTTTTCATTTTTTCACTCATTCTTTGTATCAGATGTGCTTTACGCTATTCCAATAAACGCGGGCTGCTGGCTCGAATTTAATCCTATAATATATGTGATATTATGTTGTGTGGTTTGTGGTGAAGACTGTTTAATTAGAAATTAATATAATTCATCTTATTTCAGGAACATCTGCAAAAGTGATTGGAGCATCTCCATCGAAAATGTTTTCAAAACCAAAAGGAAAGGATCAAACATACAGGAACAGAACATGAAAACATCTAAGAGTATAACAGTCAGAAGGAAAATAAACTCGACAGATGTTGGCCAACCCTACATGTATATAGGGTGTCTCAAAAAATGTACCCAAAAGTATATCAAGAGCACAGATAAACCAATCAATATTTTCAGACATTTTTTGCATGGTCTTGTAGATAAAAGATGAAAGTTTTTTCCCCCATACACAGTTTTTAATTCAGTCTTGCCTTTTTGATACTTAAACCCGTTACGGTTTACACCGCATATTCAATGTAACCTCATATTTCGATGACAGTCTGCATCCTTACTACTACATTGTTCATCACATTTGATATTTCTGGTGGAATGTTTTGATTTCTGTTCAGATGCTGGTCTTAAGTTGTTCTAGGTCTCTTAGCTTGGGTTTAGCATAAAAATGGTCCTTCAAATAGCCTCAGAGGAAAAAGTATGGACCGTCAAATATGGTGAATAGGGAGACCCTTACAATGTCTTATAGCCCCCTTATACAGAGAGGTCAGAGGTTCAAGAAACTGCATTGGTTGGGATTCTAGTGTAGCTTTTGTTGTGTGTATCAATTTGAGACCACTGTGTTTTCATTTGGATATCATTTGGTCTCCAGCTTAGCCTGCCTAACTCTGAAAGGTAACTCCTGAATCATTTGCCGATAATTGACCTGATTATCTGTATTTGTTCTGGCAGTGTCATCCTCAAACATCTTTCTCTGTGGCTATTTGAAGGAGTGTTTTAATGGTCATTCCAAGCAAAAAGACCTAGAACAACTTAAGGGCAACATCCAAAGAGAAATCCAAAACATTCCACCTGAATTATCATCAAATGTGATGAACAATGTAGCAGTAAGGATACAGGCTGTCATTGAAATATGAGGTTCCATCGATTATGTAGTGTAAAAGGTAAAGGGTTAAAGCATCAAAAAGACGTGACTGAAATAAAAATGGTGTATTGGGGAGAAAACTTTCATGTTTTGGCTACATGACCATGCAAAAAATGTCTGAAAATATTGATTGGTTTATCTGTGCTCTTGATATACTTTTGGGTACATTTTTTGAGACACCCTGTATATGTACATGTACATATTAAAACGATACGACACCCATACGCCTTTGGATTATTAGGAACACATCTTCGATTTTAAATGCCAACTACCTTTCCTTTACAATATTCCCACGTACCAAAATTCAAGCTTTTACAGATTACTCGTATAACGTCATTTACACAATGACCTACAATTGAAAAACGCCATTGGCCCTCCTTTAATTAATTAGAAGCACACCTTGGATTTTGAAGGCCAACTTAATTACTGATTGTGAAGGTTAAATAGTTCGTACGTTATTCAAACAATAGAATTGATTCCAATGCGTAATATCGCCTGTTGTCAGAAGGCGAGATATTATCTTAAAAGCAAAAGATGCACATGTGTAATTGAATCCTAACATTCTTTTCTCATCTAAATTTTCCAAAAACCTCATACTTTTAATAAATATTTGAGTTTTTCTTGGATACCAATTAGGCAGGAAGATGGGTCCATCACACATCATGTTCAATAATGTTGATTTGGCCTTGGATGGCCATTAAACCGTGGTTTAATGTTTGGTATTTAGAGCCAACAAAAACAGTTCTAAAAAAGGAGCCCAATATCCTGTTTAAGAACCCCTTTTCTTACTATTGAAAATTGATTTTAGCAATACTATCCAACATGAATCTACTTGTTGAAACTCGATCAACATAAGTTTTTCTGAGAAAATGTGGATTTCAGCAATGGTGTATTGATTTAACATTGGGATATACACTACTGGCTATTGGCTTACTATCGGTATACCATCATGTGTGTCACCATAGGAATAGATACAAATCTTCATTTTCTCAGAAGATTTCAACAAGTACATATGGGATAGTATTACTAGAATCCATTTTCAAATGTATGAATGGTGTTCTTAAACAGGACATTAAAACTTAACTAAGGCTTTTTCAAATTTTTGGTAAGTACTAATTTTATGATGGTACCATTTTATTTGAATAAGCCCGTTCTTATTTCATTATATACTATTTCATGCTTAAATATAGAAACTAAAATATTATACTTTAAGTTAATTTATTTCTTAAAAATGACTACATAAAATCCAATTTTGAAGACCATTAAGACATTGTAATTTCTTAAGCCTAGAAATGTAAATTGCGTAGTTACGAGTTACGAGTTGCGACATGTTACTCGCATAATCACGAGTGATTGCACAAAGCTCAAAGACTCGACCTATTTGTTGAAAAATGTCACTCGTAGAATCCTTAATCTTAACACGTTATTTAGAAATATTAATGTATCCTCTTTCATTTTCTGAAAGTGTGTATTTGATCATGGCAAGTCATTTGTATATTCAAAATCTAATCACTGTCCTGGAAGGTCCGGGATTTGTTGGCATTCCTTTGAGCGTCTTAGTTCGTGTATCTTTACATTATTTATAGTCATTGTCAATCTCTAATCTGAAATAAATAAATACATTTTATATTTGTGAAAATCTATTGATATCTTACAAATATAGATGGTGCTTTGGCGTCAATATCATTTTCAAGTTAATGGACATTCGCAATATAATGTATAATGTACACACACCAAACATCATTACACCTTACCATCATAAATTGCATAGTCTATGTACACATACCAAACATCATTACACCTTACCATCATAAATTGCATAGTCTATGTACACATACCAAACATCATTACACCTTACCATCATAAATTGCATAGTCTATGTACACACACCAAACATCATTACACCTTACCATCATAAATTGCATAGTCTATGTACACATACCAAACATCATTACACCTTACCATCATAAATTGCATAGTCTATGTACACATACCAAACATCATTACACCTTACCATCATAAATTCCATAGTCTATGTACACATACCAAACATCATTACACCTTACCATCATAAATTCAATAGTCTATCTACACACACCAAACATCATGTCATCTTACTATCATAAATTGCATGGTCTGTGTACACACACCAAACATCATTACATCTTACCATCATAAATTGCATAGTATATGTACACACACCAAACATCATTACACCTTACCATCATAAATTGCATAGTCTATGTACACACACCAAACATCATGTCATCTTACCATCATAAATTGCATAGTCTATGTACACACACCAAACATCATGTCATCTTACCATCATAAATTGCATAGTCTATGTACACACACCAAACATCATTACATCTTACCATCATAAATTGCATAGTATATGTACACACACCAAACATCGTTACACCTTACCATCATAAATTCCATAGTCTATGTACACACACCAAACATCATGTCATCTTACCATCATAAATTGCATAGTCTATGTACACACACCAAACATCATTACATCTTACCATCATAAATTGCATAGTATATGTACACACACCAAACATCATTACACCTTACCATCATAAATTGCATAGTATATGTACACACACCAAACATCATTACACCTTACCATCATAAATTGCATAGTATATGTACACACACCAAACATCATTACATCTTACCATCATAAATTGCATAGTCTATGTACACACACCAAACATCATTACACCTTACCATCATAAATTGCATAGTCTATGTACACACACCAAACATCATTACACCTTACCATCATAAATTGCATAGTCTATGTACACACACCAAACATCATTACACCTTACCATCATAAATTGCATATTCTATGTACACACACCAAACATCATTACACTTTACCATCATAAATTGCATAGTCTATGTACACACACCAAACATTATTACACCTTACCATCATAAATTGCATAGTCTATATAAACACATCAGATATCATTACACCTTACCATCATAAATTGCATAGTATCTGTACACACACCAAACATCATTACACCTTACCATCATAAATTGCATAGTCTATGTACACACACCAAACATCATTACACCTTACCATTATAAATTGCATAGTCTATGTACACACACCAAACATCATTACATCTTACCATCATAAATTGCATAGTCTATGTACACACACCAAACATCCTTTTTTAACGAAGCAATTCCTTCCATTTTCCAATAAACTCCTTCTTTGTAATAGTTCCATCACCTGTAATACAATATTAAAGATAGTTATATCATTGCTAGCAATCGTGTGATTTGATTGGCTGATTCAGTACCACGTGATCAAAAATACCATAGCGTATTTCACAGCTCCCTCATTTTTAATAGATTAAAACATTTGCTTATTACTATACTATAATATTACGGATATACCCATAATAGAAATACTTACTTAGTAATCTACACATAGACATATATTTTATATGTCTCTGATTTTATGCAATTCCAAGTTTCCATGTTAGTTGAGGATTTAAGAGACTTTTAAATTTTCTTTCGTTTTATTTCAAAAATAATATGGAAATATTTTGAAAGGATCTCATGTAAGAATGCGAGAGACCTCTTTTTATGGATAGCTTTTTATCAATTTTACGGATAAGATTGAGACATCTATGCTCCATATTGGCTATTGTGAAGTTATATCCGACAAAATTACTGGCGACATCTTTTTTATCAATTTTGTGAAAATGTATATAGAGAAAATGATATGTGTAACTGTTTACCATCTACATCCATGCTTTTGTATAGGTTACTGAGCTCATCCATTGTAATACTTTTACTTCCATCTTTATCTATTTGACCAAATACTAACAAAGCTTGGTCGTCGCTGCCACCGAACGCCCGCTTCCACGAACCAATAAATTCTTCTTCAGAAATATCGCCGTTTCCTGTAAAATTAAAGGTGACAATTTTTATTAATTTAATCTGTTTAAAATAGCTGAAATGTAATTTTAGCTGATGTAACCCATATTTTGATAAAATGCTCCTTTACAAGTTTGAAAAATAAGCTTCTTTTATTTCCACACTCCAGTGGCCTCCAGTTCACTTGTAAATTCAAGGTTACGTCCGGTCAATTATTGTAATTTGGTAAAGAGGCTATCGACACTCTTGATAGGGCTGTAGGCTTTGAGGGACTAATGATCTGTTTCGGACACTACATAATTTTATAATTTGAATTTATATTTTTTCAGTGAATCACAATACATTTTCTTCATTCATTTTCATTTGGTTCACATTGAGAACAACACTTTGTGAATCCACGTGTCTGGGCGGATGAATTCCCGCGGCAGTTGCAATTGGACGTTTTATTTCATTTTAATAGGTCTTCCGCGGGACTATATTCTATGACGGCATTCTCAAGAAAAAATTCAGTGTATACATGAAAAGTTGAGCGGCTCGTGCGCATTCATATTCTTGCATATCTTTATGATATTTGGTTGGATGGTAGATTATATCTAGATCTATAGAATGAATTAAATTAAATCACACATTGAAAAGAATTGGAGGTAGAAAAATCGCGCCGGCCGATCAACTTTTTTTGGACAAAAAAATCTTATTTTTTCAACATTTTAGCAAAAACTGTAACGATCATACAGTTTTGGATATTTTTTCCTGAAACTTTCTGAATATTGACTCCCTTATGTGGTTTAATTTATGTGAAAAAATTGGGAATTTATGATCATTTCAATGTAGTTTCCGTAAATCTCAAAGTTAGGTGAGTCACTTTTTAAAAATGGCCATTTTTGAGCTATGGCGTCATCAAAGACGTTCTCGGATAACGTGAACAAGGAATATAATTTGCTTTTGTTTTACAAGTGCGTTCTCAATGAGTCTTAAATTTTCACAATTTGTTGTATTTATTCTTGGGTTTCAAATTATGCAATTTTGAGAAATAAATGTAATGAGGATATACCAAGATATCATTTAAATCAGGAAAGCAAATTGACTGCATTCCCTACGACGTGTTTCGCTTTCATTTTTACGCCATTTTTGGTCGCGTACCTCTTTGGCTTAAAACTGTAACAATTTGTCAATTTTTTATAGATCAATCTCAAATTTTACGTGTGGTATATTCAATATTTTTCAAAATATTGTAGCGATTTTTTTCTAAAATAAAACGTTAATACAAATAATAAAACTTTATTCGAAAATGATGTTTAAAATTTGTGAAAAATATTGATTTCGTTTTGACGTCGGATTTGTCATTTAAAGTAAAACTTGTTGTCATCACTTTCAACATATGTTTCTCATTATAAAACTGAATAATGTAGACTTAAATGTATTCACAGCTGAAGATTATATTCTTAATTGGAAAAGTATTTACTTTTGTGATGTTTGATGCTGTATTTTTAGAACAATTGACCATGACATATTGACCTCTTAAACTATACAGAGTGAGAAACCAATATTGTGCCGTTTTATACAAAACAAACAAAGCCCTGTCAAAGTACTTGTCTATTTTGCAATTTAAACAGTATCAATTTGAATAATTTTCTTAATGTTAAACTATTTAATTTAAGAAAAATGGTTTTAATTCTCATGAGAGCCGTTAGAATATAAATAATCAATGACAGGTTCATTGACTTACCCTGTACCTACCCGGAAGTGGAAGGGCAACTAACGTGAGTGCAATTTTGTTTGTTCCAATGGATCTCGAAAGGAAAAAGAAAATATATTTTAGATTTAGATCTAGATTCAATAAACCTCGTATATTTGATGTATATACTACATCAGTAAATATGTAGAGACTTAAGTTTCATATCACAGACATAGAAGTGTCTTGTTCATTTCAATGTGACTACTAGCAGGCTGAAAGTGAAAGATTTAAAAATTTAGAGTTCCAAATCGGACGGAAGGTGTTTTTAGAATTATAATTATGCTGAGTTGAGAGGAATGGAGGACAAGTCAACGGACATTTGGGATGACAACATGTTGGAACATCAAGAGCAAGCATCACCAATTGTGTCAGACATACATGTAATTCTGTTACCTTATCATCACATGCAGCGCTCACCATAAATAAATGGCACAGCTGGACTTGCTGAAGTGAGGATTTCCCATGTTATAAAAAGTAAGCTTGACAGTTGATTGTTCGGGATATGCAGGCCTGTAGACACTTTTTACCAATGGGAGGGGTTTTACCAAGGGGGAGCTTTTGCCAAGGGGGAGCTTTTTGACAGTTTTGGCCAAAATTTCATGCAAAAGGTGCTCGAACTGGTGAAAACTGCATAATTTTGAAAGAGGGGCCTTGCTACGGGCCTGATAAGGTACAGCATGAGCATAGGCCCAGGTCAAAGTATAGTATAAGTAAGTCCAATATAATATTCACAGGTGCCCCACTTCAGTTGAAATATTTAAAAATCTCGCAGTCTAGGTACGAATTCTCCTAACTCTGGCGTTTCAATAACCGCCCGCGAGCGGCGAAAACGCCACCTCAAATCCCAGTTACGCCGGTTCAAATATACCCTATGGGAATAGAATTCTGCTCGAAAGCCGATTTTCAAAATGGCCGCTCATTTTTAAAATGGCAGCCATTTTAGTGACGATTTTACAGTAATTTAGGTGCAATATGTAAAACTGTAATAGCAATATGTTTTAAATGTAAAAAAATTATAAAGGACATTAATAATGCTACAAATGTAGATATTAAAGAAGCACATGGCAGCCATCTTGAAAAATGGCGGCCTTTACTCGTCATTTTACGATTTTTGCTGTAACTCAAAAAGTAGTAGAGCGATTTTGTTCATATTTGGTATGTGAATACTATAAGCATTGCACACTGTCTAAAGACACTTTTGGTAGAAGGCGGCCATTTTTCAAAATTTTAACGTATTTTACTATAACTCGAAAAGTAGTGGAGCGACTTTGTTCATATTTGGTATGTGAATACTATAAGCATGGCACACTGTCCTATGACACTTTTGGTAGAAGGCGGCCATTTTGAAAAAAAAATTGAAAAATGGCTGCCATTTTAACATATTTTACTATAACTTGAAAAGAAGTGGAGCGATTTTGTTCATATTTGGTATGTGAATACTATAAGTATGGCACACTGTCCTATGACTCTTTTGGTAGATTTGATATGTGCGAATACTTGAAGCATGGCACATTGTCTAATAAAACTTTAGGGAGTAGTCGGCCATATTGAAAAATGGCCACCATTTTTATGTGTGTTATTTTACAATTACATGTGCGATTTTTCAAAAATTTTAGAGGTGGCTACTTAAAAGCATATTATTTCTTCTGATGACAACTTGGCTAGTGAGCAACCATTTTGAAAATGGTGGCCTTTCTGGTGTGTTGTTTTATGATATTTGCGCTTCGTTTGTAAAAATGCCAGCCATTTCTGTTCGATGGGATTCGCTACGCTTTGGCGTTGCCGTTGTTCTGGTTGGGTCAGTAGCAAAAACCTTTATCACTGTCCTGCCAACTTTCAATGGATACTACACATAAACTTGAAATTACACATGAACTTGAAAACAAACAGTTCAATTAATACAATTGATCTTCTTGGCAATATCTTACATCATCTCAACATTTGAAAACAAATAAAATATTACAAGTCAAAAAATCAAAAATACATATCAAACTATTGAATGTTGATCTTCAATATTTCATTGAGATTGATAATTGTGTCAGAAAGGAATATTGAGTTTATTAATTAACATCAGAGTGAGGAGGAACAAGGGGCAACACTGAAAAACAAAGTAATAAGGAATAAAATTAATTAACAATCAATTATGTATTGATATGCTTTATTAAGATCAATCGCTCATATACAGTTTGCATTTTAGTGACAGGAAAATACTGATTTTATCATTTTACATCACAGTGAAGAAACATACGAGGCAACATTTAAAAATACATAATGTAATGAACAAGTCAAATAGATCAATTGCTCATATACAGTTTGCATTAAAGTGACAGGAAAATACTGATTTTATCCTTTTACATCACAGTGAGGAAGCACAAGGGGCAACATTAGAAAAAGCATAAAGTAATGAACATTAAAGAGATCAATAGCTCATATACAGTTTGCATATGGCAGGAAAATACTGATTTTATGATTTTGCATTGAGACACCCTGTATATATGCTTTTTATTTCAATATATTGAGTCGAGCACCTCCATATATGAAGGAGATTGCGAGCGAAGCGAGCGGCGAATGGTTGAAACAATTTCAGCCTGTTGAGATTACCAAGGGCCTGTTGAAAAAATATTTATTGAAACCCCTGCTAACTGGTATCAAATTGTACATGTATTGCCAAATCTGTCCAAAATCTTCTTCAAAGTGGTTCTATGTAAGTTCATCTCTCTGGTTTATATATTATATAAAAGACTAGGGGATACTAGTCGAAAGTCTCAATGGGATAAGTATTCTCTGAAGTAATGAATAAACTTATTTAAACATTCTTCAAAGTGTTTTTCAAACTTTTGCATATAATATTAGACTTACTAATACTTTAACCTGGGCCTATGAACATGAGAGTGATGAAATTTGAGCAAACTGATATTTTCATTGTTTCAGAAAGATTTGGTCTAGCTTCTTGATATTTTTATTTGTAAATGTTAGAGATATCATAGGACGAAAATAAGAAAATTCTAGTCTATATTATATTCACCATGCATTTTGGAAGTTTAGGGTCATATGCATGCTCCAGATGTAGTATATGGTATAAGGCGCAGGTAAATTTCACTGAGATAAAACATGAATTCAAATTCATTGTGTTGTACCTAACCCATTACCATTTGGGTTAAAAAGATAAACATTTCGACTCTGATTAAAAATTGTGTAGAAATAGACTATTAATTATCCACTTGTCTCATAACTTTTTATTCTAGCTAATACATAGATTGAATCTTCTCTGCTGCTGTAACATAAATGTTCTCTCTTTTCCTTGCTTAAAATGATCATATATTTTAAAATAGAATTTTCGGATTCCATTCTGAACTGTAAAATTGGCTGTTAGAAGACAATGAACTTTTTATGAAGGCATTCATAATATCAGGTAAATAATTTCTGTTTTAACCTTCATTAGCACATTCTATTTTACAACCTAAATGGTATTTTGGGGTAACAGAAATTATACCCCAGATCTAAATGCTGACTTATTTTTTTTCTACGCAATATCTCATCTTGGTGCATTATGGTCAACAACCTCCAGAATGAATGCTTTGGCTCAATGGAAATGCCATAGAGCACACTGATAAGGTGACAGGACCAAGTCTTTCAAAAAACAATTGAAAAAGGCAATCACACCAAAACTGTTAATCATATTGAAGGTGCTGTGCATGTTTGTTTTGTTGTGATGGCCTTTTCCTGAATCATTTCCACTTGATAGATCTAAGCAGAAAGATTCAAACTGTAAAATTGCAGACTTCTGATACTTGACTACTCATTTTTCAGATTTTGTAAAAGCAACAACTGAATGGCCTATTGAAAGGATGTTTTGATGACAGCATACTTTGACTTCGGAGCAAGAGGGTCAAACAGCATCCTGTGGGATCAGCTGGACTTCTGTTGCTGCCTAGAAATTTCTGAACATTGACTATGAATACAACAGTCTTCCTACACCCCTCCTGTGTATGCTTGAACAGTCTAAACCAACCATATGACAGTAGTGTTGGGACAATTAACTCAATTCCAACAAACAAGGTTTGGTAGGGATATAGTGAGCCCCCAGTCCATCCATTGAACAACTAAAATACTAGTGGATGGATTTTTTCATATTTGGTGGAAAGCTGTGTATTGGTAATTGTTTTAAGCAAAAAAAACAATTTTCGAGATGGCTACCACTTTAAAATGTCAGGATTTTTTGTGAAAATCTAAAATTTTTAAGCAAAGTGGTGAATATTTCTGTTTGAAATTTTGGAAGTAAATTCACAAAATACATCTATTTCACCTATATTACGTGTTTTTCAGCCTGACCCCTAGGTATGTGTATGGGGTCGGGAATACTGGAATTTTCGTTTGTTTTGAGATCTTTTTTCAGTACATATATAGCTCTATAATGCTAAAATGAAAGATTAATTCAAACAGATTTCAAGTTAAGTATTGTTTTTCCGATTTAGATTCAAGAAAATTCAAAGGGGCTGTCTAAATTGGGATTTCACAATTTCCCGACCACTTCCAAAAATAAGGCTATATGCAGATATGGCTATATTACACTCAAATTGAAGGCATTTCAGAGTAGATCACAATAATGGTATTGTTTTTCTTATTTGATCCTCAGAAAATTCAAAATGGCGACCTAATAGGGAATTTCACAATATTTCACCCATCTCTTCAAAGTAAGACTATTATTATACTCAAATTGTTATATTATTATTATTATTATATTGTTTTCTGATTCTTCCCTCAAACTGGGCACATTATATAACATTAGATCTCAAATACATGTAATGTGTTGTCTTTATGATCTCTGAAATAAACAATCATATGTGTATAAGGTATTATTGGAAAGATTATTCAATTCCCAGTATTTTGAGCTTACTTTCAAGTATATTGAGCCATTATTAATGAAGAAATTCATTTTATAAGAACACAAGGATTTATCGTTTCAAGTCAAAACTACTGAAAATTTGGGCATGTCAGTAACTTTAACAAGCTCAACTTTTCTCCTAGGTGGACACGCCCGGTGATCGTACAAAATGGATGGAGGGGGGGATTAGACGATTTCTGCAAGAAAACTCAACAAATTTGGACGATTTATTTTTTCAAGAGAAAATTTACGACTGAATTGCCAAATGAATAGGCGCAGTGCATGGCAAAATATGTTAGGTCATCTAGTATTTTTTTTGAACTGATACCCTTCTAAGATATGAGATCTATTAAAAAAGGCGCATCATCACCAACGTGCAAAAGTCAATGTTTTTGCTATAAATCAGGCAACAATGGTCTACACGACCTGTAATAAATAGGTATAAGGGACGTTATTATTACAATACTAATGACATTGCTCACTTTTTAAAGCTAGTCTCCAGGCGTTATAGAAAAAATAATCGAAATAAATTAATATTGGATGGAGGGGGGATTGGATGGATTACTCTATAAACAGGTCCTTTTTACTTGATTTTTGTATGATAAAAAATTATGTTTGGGTCTGTTTCAAAGGACCAGGTACAGTATGGCAAGTGATTTTGGACAGTCATATCTTAATCCATTAGTACTTTCTTGCCAAAGGGAAGTGGTTTTTAGCTCACATGGTGAGCTTTTGCAATCACTCACTTGTCTGTCCATGAGTCCGTCCGTCGGTCCGTCCCTCAACAAAAGTGGCACGTTTTAAAACCTCTGTCGATAGGATTCTTGTTTTGAGTTATTTTTGTTCAACATCAATACAGAAAACTCCCCTCCGACCCCTGGTTCTGAAGCTCGCCTATTTTCAAGATGGCTGCCATTTTTGTCTCGTGAAATTCATTTTTGACCCATTTCCTAGCTTTACAAATAATGTCAGGTGTCCTGCATTGATAAAATCCATGTCAATGTGAAAAGTAGTTATATGAAATAATTTTGTTACAAAAAATCAGCAAAAAATTGTATCCGTTTTTTTATTTTCAGCCATTTTAGTTAACATGGATTTGTCCATCTGTCTCGCGAAATCCACTTTTGGACCATTTGCCTGAAAACCTCTGTCGATAAGATTCCTGTTTTAAGTTATTTATGTTCAACATAAATACAGAAAACTCCCTTATGACTCCTGGTTCAAAAGCTCGCCTATTTTCAAAATGGCCACCATTTTTGTCTCGCGAAATTCACTTTTGACCCATTTCCTAGCTTTACAAATAATTTCAGGTGTCCTGCATTGTAAAATCCATGTCAATGTAAAGAGTAGTTGTATGAAATAATTTTGTAACAAAATATCAGCAAAATATCATATCCGTTTTTTTTTATTTTCAGTTATTTTAGTTAACATTTATTTGTCCATCTGTCTCTCAGTCAGTCCAAGATGGTGGCAAGTTTAAAAACCAATGTCTGTCAACACTTGGCTCTTTTTAAATCCTCTGTAGATAGGATTCCTGTTTTATAATATTTTTGTTCAGCATCAATAAAGAAAAAAAAACTGTGACTCCTGCTTCAAAATCTCGCCTAAAAACATCATATCCATTTTTTTTATTTCCTGTCATTTTAGCCATCATTCACTTTTGAGCAACACCATGTGAGCCCAGTACCCACGGTACTAATTTTTATTTAAAACAATGTGCTTTCTTTCAAGTGAAGTTCCAACAATTCCACTTGTGGAGGTGTTCCATTTAAAGAGGTGTTCCACTTTACAGGTTTTGAGAAAGTACTCATGGTGAAAGATGTAATGACCTTCTAAAATCACTTGCCATACTTACCCTGGTCCTTTATGTTGGGTTATTAGGTATTAGACATGGATATGATATTAGATAAAATAAGATTAAACAAGTAGTATTACTAAAATATTATTAAATAAGAATTATGAAATAAATTTAATTGAATAAATGACAGAACTAAATTTGCTTGCCGATCCTGAATTAATGATTTATGCAACACAACATGATATCATGTTTTAAATTTCACTCTGTATTAATGCTTTAAATGCTATAATCATAGAGTTAAGTAGTTGTGACATATTTCCTATTGTATTGCAATTAAGTTGTATGTTGTAGGCCTAGGCCTATATCAGTATGACCTACACCAAAAGAAATAAAGCAATGTAAATACGTATATGTTACTATACTTATTGTATCTTTATTATCCCAACGAACGAAGTTCTGTAGGCTGTAGGGATATAGTGAAGCCCTCCGTCTGTCCGTCAGTCACTCTGGAGGCCAAGAGAACTTATCCTAGTATTCATGTTGGAACTTGAATTCGTCCGTATGTCCGGAAGATAACTCGAATACTAGTCAACAGATTTTCTTCATATTTGGTGGAAAGATGTATATTGGTGAATAGTTTTACGCAATTTTTTTTTCAAGATGGCCGCCAGTTTGAAAATGCCGGGAATTTTTCACAAAAATCTTATGTTTTTCATTTTAAACAAAAATAATAAATATTATTATTTGAAATTTTGTTAGTATATTAACAACATCTGTCTATTTCACATATATATCCCCAGTTTTTCACCCTGACCCCCAGGGGCCGTAAATAGTAAATGGGGGGGGGGGTTGAGAAAACAGGAATTTGCGTTAATTTTGAGATGTTTTTGAAGTATAGCTTTATTATACTCAAATGAAAGGCAATTTAGAGTAGATTGTAAATATTGTAGCGTTTTTCTGATTCGGGCCTCAAAAAATTCAAAATGGCCGCCTAATGCGGGATTTCGCAATTATTTTCTGATCTCTTAAAAGTATGGCTATATTTACTCAAATTAAAGGTATTTCAGAGTAGATCACAACTATGGCATTGTTTTTCTGATTTACGTCTTTGAAAATTCAAAATGGCTGACTAGAGCAGAAATTCGCCATTTCTTAGATTTACATGATGCTACAATGATTTAATATATTTATTGAAGGTAAGAGTAGATGGTAAATATTACTTTGTGACTGTACAGATTGATGATTTATATAGTGTTCGTTGGGATTTGCTACTCCGTGGAGTTGCCATTTTCTAGTTCCTTATTGAGTTCAGTACAGAGTGATCATGACAAATATATCACAAAAATGGACATGCATCATGACAGCCTAAGTTATCTAAATGTCATTTGAGCCATAGAGTACTGTTCTTTTTCCTCCCAAACATTTACATAATGATCTAATTTGGTGGGTGTTTGGTGCACAGCTGGAAAATATTTGAAATACGATTTTGTTTCTATTATATGACTTCGAATTCAATGAGAAACAATTAAGAAAAATATTATGTAGACTAGTATAAAAATTCATTTACAGCGCGCAGAAGAAGCTAAGACGATTCTCTCGGATTTACATAAATCAGTCAAAATTGGAGCACAGTACGTGTTCGTGAGTTTAATGTCCATATTACGTGTTTAGTACCATAGTACGTGAGGTTTGAACTATTCCATATCATAAATGAGAATATTTTAACTGAAAGAGGAAAAAATTACACTCTTGTCTATTCTAAAAATACGGAATTTACACATGTAATCATCATTCCGATTGGAATGACGCGCTAAAAAAGATTCGCAGGCCAGCGGAAATTGTGCCGTAAAATATGGCGCCGTTTTAAATGCGCCCATAGTGGAAACAAATGTACCAAATCCATCTACTTCATCCAATCACAACGCCTTTTCTCTTAGCTGTTATTTGGAACATGTGTAATGTAATCGGATGAAAACATATTTTCTACACAAAATGGGCATCTTGAATTCGAATTTCGAACATTCTTCTTTAAGAAATGAAAACGATCCGTCTTTAGAATAGATTAATTGTTCAAAAGTGTCCGTATCTTTAAACCCTAATACTATTTTCAAAGTGTCTCATTGTAGATTGATTTTTCAATTTCATAACTTGATATTTGGCGTACACATTATACAATACGCCTTTACGAGACTTATGTCATTTCGATCGTTTTATTTGGAATTTCAATGGGCGAATTTCATGTTCAAGCTTGATGTCAACTGAAATACATTCATGAACTATTTATGTCGTCAACTTGGATTTTGGGCTAAAATGACGCCATTTTAGAGTTTTCATTATAGTAAAAACTGTAACAATTTTTCATGTTTAATTGAATCATTCTTGTTTTTTGTGTGCCTAAAATTCGATATATTGCTCACGCTGTGGTCGTCTTATATATATTTTGCATTAAATATTCATCCTTAAATTTAATTCCAGATTTCTTTGACGAAAATGCATGATTTAAGAAATAATTACGTCACACGTTATTTTTGTCCCAATATTAGCCCCGTTTTAGCAGTTTTCGTATTTTTAAATTAAAAAATGAATACTCAATCGTTAGTGGATCAGATAAATATTTCGTATACATGAAATTAAATACATTCCGCGAATAATGGGTGATACATAATTTTATATAACAATATTTATTTGGTGTGCGAAATGCCTAAACTTTAGAGAGAGAAACTACAGCAAGACCCGTGATTTGTGTCGTCAAACACGTTATTTGTGTAAAAAAATGAGCCGTTTTAAGTTTGAGGTTTAGTAAAAACTGTAACGATCGTTGGATTTAAAGTAAATCTAAATAATTTTTCCATGAGCATGATTTTCGATACATTATTCAACTTTTGTACGATCTAAAATAAATCATAAAAATAAATTATTCTATGAATTAATCAGACAAAGTCGAAGTTCAAAAATGTTAAAAGTAGCCCCTTTTCCAACGCATTTTATACCCATTTCCCGTGGTTTCGGGCAGTTGAAAAATACACCATTAGAAAGAGGAGGTACTAATTATTATAGGCATACTATTTTTATTTTATTAAAGTAACATCTTGATTGCTTAACAACTCGTTAAAAACCATGCCCAATCGAGCGTAAACAAGTAGTTCGAAAATGCCGAAATTATTACTACGCACTTTTTTTTAAAAACCGGTAAACAACAATGGGTTTATAACGTCGGCCGACAGACTGATGTAGCAGATGAATATACAGGCTTCGCGAACGTCTTTAACCTCAAAATCAAATGCGGTAAAAAACCGAACGCCAATTTGCGAACGTGCCGGGTTTTAAGTTGCCTTGCTATAACAGCCTCAAAATCAAATGAAATTCAAGATCAAATAGACGCCTTTAAAGTTGATAATCTATTTAATGAACGTTATGATATAAAGTAGCTAGAAGTAAAGTATATTGGTTTATTAATATGTAAGAAGATCAAATAGAAATCCTTCACTCCATTTGCTTTCACACGAGATAAGTGTTTGAATAATATTATACGTAAAATTAGATTATCATAGTCGATTTTTCGATCACAATATTAGGAATAATTCAATTATCAGTAGATATTTTCATCGCGATAGCTTGATATTATATGTATAATTATATTATCATATAGATGAGACTGTTTTATCCAAATAGCTTTATATTATATGTTAATTAATGTTTTATTTTGTTCTGTTAATATATGATTAGGCTACTTTATAATAATATTTAATAATATTTTGAAAATGGGTTCATTAACTTGACCATTCAACGTAATGGAATTCGTAATAAAATCTTCAATTACTTTTTTATTTCATTATATATCTCAATTTCTTCAGAAAATGAAAAATAACATCATTGGTAAGAACTATAATTGATGTCATGTCTGACGGGTGGCTTCCAACGCGTTAGAGTAGTCGGAATCATACTGTACACATCATCTGACAAGCCCCCATTTATAAGTTTCGCAACACATGCAACACGCATGTACACTCCCCTCGATAAGTTTTGCAACCAAAATTCCCTTTTTAATAACTTGCTAAAACCCTTTAAAATGAAGACCTCCGGCTGCCAAACATATGAAGGGGAGTGTATATGCGTTTTTAAATGTGTTGGGAAACTGAATGTATATTTGCTCATATTATATCTTCGGCAGAGATGAAACTAATACAAACCCCGACATACAATCGAGGAATAATGCATTGAAAGAATGCATTGCAGATCTTCATTAAGTAAGTTTTATCACTGGTGAATGTCAGTAAGTATCATCACCCATTTGTATTGAATTAGTTTCATACAAAGCTAAATCAGTTACGGTTTAGGTAGGTTATCGAAAACAGTTTCAGATGGATATATCTTGAATTATGACTATTTTCTGTCTCTGAAAACAAGTATATCTATTAGATCCATTCATCATCTCAAAGAAAATTATATTTAATGATAATAAACTCAATCGCACTCAGAGATATTCAGCTAGCAACCAACCCATCTCGACTTTTTCAAAGATATTGACCCCATTTTCACCAAATACTGCAATCATTTTTTTCAATGTTTAATGCATTACTATTCCTTATTATGATCGATGTGTCAAATACTAGTAGTTCTTGAAAGAAAAACTGAATTTTTCTAAGATTAGTATTTCCAATGTTATTTCCCTTTTGAAAAAGACTCATGCCATCCATTGCTTTCAGCCCATTTTAGTCACCAAAATCCAGTATCCTTAAAATCCCTGGAGGAATCCAATTTTCCTTTTAGGATATAGCACTTGTCTCAAACATTCCAATTGTGCATTCAACATTATAATAATAATAAAAGCTTGCATTTTTAGTGAAAATTAGGTCAACATTTTGAAAAAGCATGATGTCGATTGGTTCGTGTCCCCTTTAATATAACTTAGTTTGATTAACTTAATTATCATTATATGATACACTTAACTTTTCTTGAAGATAATGAATTGGTCTAAACAGTCAATATGACATTACGAAAATGGGACTTCTGTGCATGTTAAACTTTTTCGTCAAAACGAATTGTACACAGCGCTGATTTAAGACATAATAAAAAAAATACTAAGCCTAAAGCTGTATTTACCATCGGCATCGAACGCATTGAACACAGCGCTGACTTCGGACATTGTGATTTCACCGTCTCCATCTTTGTCAAACTTAGTGTAGATGTTCTGAATTAAGGCTTCTGTTAATTTGGCTGGAACACACAGAAAAGAACATTCATAATTAAATGTATTTTAAGTTCTTTATAATTTACAACATAATTATGGGGTCTGAAGCTGTAGTAGCTGTTGCAGGTTCATAAATATACAATAAAATACAATACTAAAATACAGTAAAAACATCTAGCCGATGCCGGCTTATGAGACGCTTATATAAATACATTATAAATAGCATCAATATTAATTAAAGCTGTTATAGATTAAATACTCTATTTTGAAACACTTTATATAAAGAATAAACAAAGGAGCACGTAGGTTATCGCAAACAATTTCAAACCATTCTAACTTGAATTATGAATATTTTCTGATCATGAACATGGGTATATCTTTTAGAAACATGCATTATCTTCAAGAAAAGTATATATAATGACCATTTAGTTAATCAGACCTATGTGATATTGAAGGGGCAATGGACCAATCAACATACTTTTTCAAGAATGTTGACCTAATTTTCACAAAAATGCAACTTTTTATTATATTGTTGAATGCATAATTAGAATGTGCTTTGAGACATGTTTAAAGATACTGAATTTGGATGACCAAAATGAACTGAAACCAATGGATAGCATCCACTGATTGTCACGATCTACGCGTAAAAAATTCAGGTGTAAATAGTATTTGTATTGTCTGTAACAGGTTCGAAACAGAAACAATTGATCACTTTATCATGAGATGTCCAAAATGGCAAGAACATCGTAACCAAATAGGTTTAATTACAAGAAAATACGGTGCTTTTAAAGAACTAGATAAGATATTTGCATATCCCGAGTGTGAAATTGATGACGATGATATGATAAGTATTGCATGTATAGTGCATAAAATGACTATTGTTAGATCAAACATTCTGAAAGAATACGTTGGACAGTTGATTATTACATAATAAAGACACTCTTGAAAGAACCAATGTCATATAAAACATAAGCAGTATTCATCCATTTAAAATGGAAGCTTTTTATTTAATTGTGTGATGTTACCAAATGTAAATATGTTTGTAAAACCACTCTGTTTAAATACAGGTAAATAAATAATTAAATTAAATTAAATGAGATTTTTCAATGGAAAAATAACATGGGGAACACTTATCTTAAAGCAATTAAGTTTTTCTTTCAAGAACTATTTGATACATCAAAATAAAGAATAGTAATGCATTAAACATTGTAAAAACTGATTGCATTTTTGGTGAAAATGGGGTCAACATCTTTGAAAAAGTGTGTTGATGGGTTGATCGCTAGTTAAATATCTCCGAGTTTGTTTGACCCTATTATTACTGTATATAATTTTATTTGAGATAATGAATTTATCTAAAAGATAAACCTCTCTTCATTGTCAGAAAATAGTCATAATCCAAGATATAACCTTCTGAAATTGTTTGCGATAACCTACGTGCTCCTTTCCCTTTACTCGATTTTCATGGCATTATAAATTGGAGTGTAATATTATCAACACTAAAATTATCTACTGAATCTCTGAAATATGAAAATAGGTTATTTCTGATATCTAAAAGAAAATGTTCTTCATCTTCTACTTGAACACTATCACACAAAATACATTTCATGTTGTGTCATGGGATGTTATTAAAGCGACGTGTCTCTAGGGCTAACCTCAAAGTACCAGACCGAAATTATTTTCGATGATGTTTTGGAAGGGTTTCCTTTACAAACTGTTCAGTGCACACAAAATTTAAATTCCCTATATTTTCTTATATTTATTTCCATTTATAAGGTCTCCCTTGCCATTACATGTTATTCACAAATGGTTATTAACTTTGGAGGTGTAGTTGAATTAGTTCAGTATGAAAAGCGTGAGGAAGTCTACTCTAGTAGTCCAGTAGTTTGAAAAGGCAAGTACATATGTAATGATTTATTTAAGACCATTACTATTGTTTAGAGAGAGATCTCATTTATTATTTATGACAGAAATGTTCAAGTTATTCGATCATTTTCTTGTAATTACTACAATGAGTAAGACTCGCCTGGGGTTATTAAGGTCGATAACGAAAAGAGAAAAGGCTGTTATATGAGTTGTAGAGCAGTCCGAATCGGGTTTCATAAATTAATCCTCGATAATTTAAAGAATATACAACTTCAAAATACAGTAGCTGGCCGAGTAGCATCTTTAACCGAATGGTACATATATTAAGCAAAATAGACACGTTATTTTCTGGTAATGTGGCAATTGTATTATTTCAATGTAATGCATATATCATTAAAATTTAAAATATAAGGAGTTGAAAAATACGCTAGTCATTCACATCCATTTATTAACATTCACATAAAAAACTTTATATTTATGTGAATGGAAGTGAAATCCGAACTCGTGCTTTGATATATTTGATAAACAGCTCCCTAAATGTCTTGCTTCATTCCCTGTTTGACCAATCCTCTAAATTCCCCTAACTTGATCCACTGGTGTTAATTTTCTATAATAACTTATTTTCCAGATAACAAAAAAGACGTGAATATTTCAATTTTGGCGAAGGGTGTGTTTCTCAGTAACGATCAAAATACAAGCCCATGTAGCCTTAGTCGATTTCATGACGATGTGGATAATAAGATCGTGTCTTTCTAAACCTCTGGAGGCTCGTAATGCATCCAATTGACCTAATTAAAAACATTAAGGGATACAGAATCCCATGTGTTGATCTGCAAGTTGCTAAATGATTACCAATATCTTAATGTTGCGATATAAATACACCTCGACAGAACCATAGAACTTGTAATCGCAGCTTTTGTTTATGAATGAAAGGTAGGTTGATAAAGGAGAATTTCATCAATACTTGACAGATTTGGTTTCGTACAAACTTGCAGATATGTTATTTTCTTAATGTGGTAATAAGCAAATATTATATTCTATGGAGACCTGTTCACCTTTCGATGATTTTTGCAGTGTGCATTTCCCTAGCTCTATGGGCTACGGGCAATGTATATTGCAAAAATCATTGAAAGATGAACAGGTATTGCCCTCCATAGAATGAAATATTTGCTTATTCAACGGAAGTCACGTGACATGCAAGCAATACATACTGCAAAAATCATTGAAAGATGGACAGGTATTGCCCTCCATAGAATAAAATAGTTGCTTAATATTCAACGGAAGTCACGTGACATGCGGGTAATACATACTGCAAACATCATTGAAAGATGGACAGGTATTGCCTTCCATAGAATAAAATATTTGCTTAATATTAAACGGAAGTCACGTGACATGCGGGTAATACATACTGCAAACATCATTGAAAGATGAACAGGTATTGCCCTCCATAGAATAAAATATTTGCTTAATATTCAACGGAAGTCACGTGACATGCGGGTAATACATACTGCAAACATCATTGAAAGATGAACAGGTATTTCCCTCAATGAAATATTTGCTTATTATTGAAAGTTTTTGAATTGCTTAATATTCAACGGAAGTCACATCTTTTACAAGTGATATTCCACGAAGCCCGAAGGGCAAGTGGAATATCACCTTGTGAAAGTGCTACAGGTATTCACCGAAAATAGAGTGAACTATTTGTTTTATTATATCACTGTCTAGCTAAACATCCCTAATATTATTAAGTCATATAACATTGAAATACATTGAATCTACTCGGTTCGTCTGCCATTTTGACTTACACTGAACTAAATTATTTACACTGAACGAAAACAAATTCTTTGAAAATTCCCGGGAGCGTGGGATATCGCTAGATATCTCACGGTTGTCTTATCTGATTAGCATTGCCATTGAATATCGCCAGATATCCCACGACATGTGACCCGGTTTTGACCAATCATACTGTCGCTAGCTAGATAGTGATATAATAAGAACAGGTATTGCCCTCCATAGAATGAAATATTTGCTTATTATTGAAAGTTTTTGCTTGTATATCAAGTTTGAGTGGGGGGGGGGAATGCAAACTCACTTGTGATTATAATCGATTGGTTTGGGATTGAAAGTTTATGCATTCT
This sequence comes from Owenia fusiformis, assembly GCA_903813345.2. Lineage (NCBI taxonomy): Eukaryota > Metazoa > Annelida > Polychaeta > Sabellida > Oweniidae > Owenia > Owenia fusiformis. The sequence continues at coordinate 1,020,762 of CAIIXF020000004.1, read as the reverse complement.
GATCTTGATCTTGTTCCTATGGATATCAAATCATAGTTTTAGGAGGGGGGGGGGGTCGTGTTTTGGTGAACACCTGTTCTTTTTAATGTTCTTTTTCTAACTATTTTTAACTAATACGTGTGCGTGATTTATTTTCGCATTGGCTGTACTGTACATAATTATAAAAAGTGTCTTATCTCGAAGGTGTAGATCCGTAAATTGTTAACTTGCGACTAATGTGATAAAGAATCTTATCATATTGATGAACCAGCTCTCCTTAGCACTACATTCAGTTGGTTCGATATCTTGAAATATATTTACATCTCAACGACTTCTCTCCTAATTGAAAACATGTTATAAGATTACTGCTCATTGTATAACTCTGTCTGTGTACATTTCTAGAATTATGCATTGTATGTGTGTATTAGCACAGGCTGGTATCGAAATATTTGTCCGCTGTGACGGAGCATGCTATTTTTCATAAAAACACTAAGAATACTTCACGATTTATTTTTTAACTCATATGTTTCGTTATACCATACAAAATTACTTACTCCATGCAATGGATATATCATTTGCGGGTAACTTTCACTTCTGTTTGAAGTCCAATTACGCTGGGAAGAAAAGCTATTGAAAATGGCGCCGGAGTATCATACTTCAAAATGTACCATTTCTTGTTTAACTTTCTAATGGCACGATATAGTGACACGATAATATTTACACATGGTCTTAGCATAACTATGAAGGTATAAACGAGATGTTGATGTATTTGGTCTTTTAAATTCTTTTATAAAAAATAATGTTTAATTTTTTTGTCCGCTGTGACGGAGCAGTTGCAAATGTGAACTGTGAAAATGCTCCGTCACAGCGGACAAAAAATATTAGTATTATTTTTTATTAAAAAATTAAAAAGACCCAATGCATTAATATCTCATTAATACATTCAGAGTTATGCTTTAAACATATGTAAATATTATCGTGTCACTATATCATGCCATTAAAAAGTTAAAAAAGAAATGGTACATTTTAGAGTTTGATACTCTGGCGCCTTTTTTAATAGATTTTACTCCTAGCGTTATTGTACTTCAAACAGAAGTGAAGGTTACACGCAAATGATATATCCATTGCATGGAGTAAGTAATTATCTTTGATATAACGAAACATATGAGTTAAAAAATAAATCGTGAAGCATTCTTAGTGTTTTTATGAAAAATAGCATGCTCCGTCACAGCGGACAAATCTTTCGATACCAGCCTGTGATTAGGTTCGATTTGGTGCTGAAGTAATAATGTTTGCATATTCCTTAGAAATATACTCAACTAGACTACCCCCTCGTATATTTATTAAGACAATATCCTCTCGATGGTTGGTTTCCAATTCAATAATTCAACAATTACGGCAAAATAGGACTGTATAAAAGGGGTACTCCCTTAAATTTATTCAAACATTGACCTTATAACAGCTATTTTCATTATGAATAAATAATAAGGTCGAATGTGCCTGTATGAAATAGGTACAAGCTACCCTCTGGAGCCATTATGCCTTGTTATTTTTCAACATTAGGCATATGCTAGCGTTATAATTTACATTTCTATTTGATTTATGATATTTTTCATTTTAAGTTCTATTATGACACTCAGTAATTCAGATTTTCAATGCATCTATTGTTCCGAGATGGGGATTTGTTTTGCTTTAACCCAAGACTTACGTGAAATTTAGTTTCAGTTTTAACCTAGGTAACTGGGTAGCATATTATATTAGAGACATTATCAATGTAATAAACACGTTCGGTTTAGAGGGGAAAGCGACTTAAATACAGCAGAGTAAGATGGCCGAAGATTTAACCCTAGTCCATCAAGGAATTGGATTGGTTGTTCTATGAAATATATTCGACATATAAACATAATCGGCTGCGGAACTCGGTGCTATCCCCGTTTTGAGAGTACGGATCTTCTAGGTTCTGTTAGAAAAATTCGACTTAAAAATCACTTAATTCTGAACTTCACATCTCAGGCAATGAGATAGTCTACTTTAAATCTAATTTGTGTTCCAGAATTGTATCGAAAAACTGTCTTGGTCGTTTATGTCTCTACAGTTGCCCTGTCAGGCTATGTTCATTTTCGTTGACGTCATTTCCTGTTACTTAAATTGTTAACCGGAAGCTAAGTGCATTTGGAACAGCTGAATATTGGCATCTCCATAGGTCAAGAAATCGAATGGCATTAAATAATTAAGAATTAAGACCGACGAGCTGGGGTAATATTGTAGAATACACCCCGCAGGACTAGGCACAGACGTTTTTGTACCCCGAGCGAAGGGAGTGAGGGGTTCGAACCCTAAGGGGTGTATTCGAGGATATTACACTTGCTCTAAGGTCTATATTTCGACTCGAACATGAAAACTCACCAAAATGTTTCAAATATTCATTATGGTCCGCCATTACTACGGGCCGCTGTCATGACATCTCACACTACCCGTATTACCAGGGGTATTGGTCGTTAATATAACCCTGGTTAAATTTTGAATTTGTTCACAGTTTCAAGAAGGTGTGAATAGAGTCATGTTCGAATTTTCCAATCACTATCTAAAATACATTTAGCTCATCAAATAAATACAATTCCTCTATGAATTGTGTTTTTGCTTCGAGAAAGAATAAATCTGAAGGTGCCATTAGCTTTTAATATAGTTCACCGATTTGCCTTATGGAATCAAATGTATGTAAAGATCAAAACCCCATTTAAAATAATAAAAATCGAATTTCGCCCAGTTCAATTTACAGTACAGTTTCCGTAAACCGTCATTATTTCCGAGTATGCCAATATCAATCCATTTATAAAGAATTTGATGTAAACATGTACAAAGTTACCCGTTTGTAAAATATCATTATCAAGAATCTGTTAGAGAGAATATTGTGCAAAACCGGAAGGAGGAAAATGCCCAGGAGTATTATCTAAATTCCGCATCATATAGAAATGCTAAATAGGAATTCGTTAAGGATAAATTAAAGCAAGAAAATGTCATTAGTAGATGCATTTGAATGACACGAGAGGCGAACATTTAATGATTAAACGTCAGAATTGTCTCTTTAGAGATTCGTCCAGACCGATTTGGGAATACCAGGCTTTCTGGTCAGGAACATTAAGAACGTCACATTACCTGTTATTGTCCCATTATGTAACGTATTAACCAGGAATTTCATATTTGGAGTACCTTCATAATTTACCCATTTATACAGTTATTTCTTTAGAGGGAAAATCAATTTGAAAAAGTGGCATATGTTTCTTTAGGGTTCCACATTGTTGGAAATATCAATAATCGTGTTTTACAATTATAGTCTGTATGGAATGTGATCAATGGCATATAAAACAACAATCATGTCGTAAATACTCCGAATTCTTTAAAAATGCCAAAAAGCATTTATTTCATCGAAATTTAATTGCGCATGTGAATGAAAAGTCATGCGCAAACGACATTTTTACACATGGGTAATCCCGCGAGAGTAGCATAGTCCCGCGAGATTAACGTATTCACGATATAATAGATACTAAGTCTTACTCCTTTAGTTCTCTAAGGGCCTTGATTAGGCAGAAATCAATAGTGTTTAGGATAAACTCGAGGGTTTCAAAGAAGTTACAGAATTACAATATAGCCTCAGAAAATAGACCGGTTATCGACGCCTGACTTTGTCACGATATATCAGATATTTTCTTACATTTTGGAATAATTGCAATGTGGTGTTTCGAGAAATATTATTAGTGAATATTCCAATAATTGGAAATTCAAAACTCCTTTGAATATATGAATATATGTGAGACATTCAAAAGGATTCAAGGAAATGTTACTCTAGAGGAGGGTTTAGTTGTTTGCTATGCTTTACTAGCTACGAGTCAAATGTTCAATTCTTCCTTCGAATTGTCGATGACAAAAGCTCCAGAATGAGAATGTTGATGCACGTCTGAACTTGTAACGAGTGACATTCAGCTTTGAACACTCCCCATCAAAAGTTTGGAAACGGGTAAAATCCGTTTTGAATTTCAATATGTGCTCAAAAAGTTTTCTTAGGCGGTTTTGATCAATCACCACTCAAACAGGCGTACGTGTATTCTAAACGAGGAAAAAAGCAAAGATCCAAAATCTGTGGCCTTCCAATTATCAAATATATTGAGGGGGTTGTAGTCCCTGTATCCCTTCTTATCGTCATTCCACAGTACTGAATTGGATGAAAAATAAATATTAACGTTGATGTGAGTTCCAAAGGGATCCGTGGGTTTTAGTTTAATCGGTCACAATAGGTTTGCTTTCAGTTCAATTCAAGAACTTCACTGATCTTGTAAGCCAGGTTTGATCAATCTAGGTTGTGTTCTGTCATGAAATATGCTAGGCATCTCGACAATAAAGTTAATTTCTGCTTTACGCCTTATCATTGAAACCATAAGCCTTCGGGTTTACCAACTGACTTGTTTAATACCTAGGGATAAGGTTTTATGACGATATATCTTTAATCCCCGGGAATTAGGAACCTGGACTCGGTCTTCAATATCCCGGATATGAAGAAGAAATTGATCATGGCATATGTAGTGCATGATAGACGTATTAGCTTATTGGACGTATTGATATCATGTTTTTGGTGATTTTGACAGGATTTAATAATACATTTAATACCCCGAGATAAGACACCGGACGAAACGCAAAATGCATCGACTAAAAAGACGAAACTGAGTAACAATTGTACAGCACAATCCCAGTCAAATTAACAAATTTAATACAGGGTTGCCCGAAAGTAAGGTTTTACTTATCTAATTTTATATATTTCGCATTTTTAAGAATGAAATCTCTGATCTGAGTCGGTGGTCCACTGTAGTAGTTAAAATTGAAATGACGAAATCATTCAATGTCTCACGCAAACATCTGCTCGAGTGCAGTAATTGCACTGATATTAGGCGAGGCTCAATTTTTGCACACCCTGGACATTTTGGAACCAATGCCTCAAGCAAACATCTACCCGAATGCAGTAATTGAACTAAGATAAGATGAGGTTCAATTTTTGCACATCCTGTACATCGGTGAACCAATGTCTCAAACAAATATCTGCTCGAATGTAGTAATTACAAAAAGATAAGACGATGTCTAATTTTGGCACACCCTGTATATCGTCGAACCAATGTCGCTAGCAAAAATCTACCCACACGCTGTAATTACACTAAAATAAGACGATGTTCAATTTTGGCACACCCTGTACATCGTTGAACCAATGTCTCTAGCAAACATCTGCTCACACGCTGTAATTACACCAAGATAAGGCGACATTGCGTGATGAGCCAGCCAACCAAACTCATTCATAATTTAAAATTTTCATAAAGCTATACACAATTGATTGGCATATTTTCTTAAAAGCCAGGCTGACTACAAACAGCATAACGTGATGGGGGAGATCTCCCAAAATTGAGCCTTCGTATTCGATCACGTGGTACCCATGTGATAGATCCATATAAGGCTTGTATGACCATATAGGATGGCTAAGGGGAATCCCTAATACGAAAGAATATGATAGTATTATGGGAGGTACTTACTTCTTCTGTGATGGGGTAATGTAATTATATGACTGATTTATCAAGGACCACTAGCTATATTTAGAATAAGAAAAAAAGAAAAATAACGAATAACTAAGATTACATTCGCGAATTCAAACGCCGGCTGTCGGTTTAAACTATGGTATTATAGCATTTAAACACAAATGGAATAATTGAGGGTAAAATAGTCGGTTAATACAGCTGCCGACAATTGGATTCGCGAATGCTTCTTAGAAGTTGATGATGAGCTGAACATAAAAAATACGAAAACTGCATCGAACGCGTTCCTGTCGGTCATGTTGATCCATTTAGCCAACCATCCATTAGGTGGTCCTTAATATTTTGACCTTTAATTATTCAACATTGTTTACATATCTTCTAGCAATTATTACCCAACGGTGGCCACAATTTCCGAGTAATTGGTTTTGCCGAACAACTGGACCTATACGCGATAGTAACACGAGTCTAATTACCCAATAATCGAATAACTTTTACTTTTATGGACATTTTCGGAGATAATCGATACTTATAGAGGAAGCAGTGCATTATGGAAGATACCGTAGCCATGACGTATGCTATAATTCTGCGATTGATAATCACACTGAACGTGCCTACACATTTCTTTAAATGTTAATTGGAGTGTCCGATTTTCCGGTGTTCCTCATGCAATCTTATCGGAAAGGCATTTACTGCATTTTATTTTTTGTTATAGACTTTCTGGGATATTATTCCACTTATATTATGAACTATATATCGACATTTTAAATTAATTTTTGGTGTTGCACATTGGTCTTAATCTAGCTCATTACAATTTGGATGCAATTTTGATTGAAATAAAGGATATCGAATGAATCTATTGCCAAAGTATTTCATTTTAATCAAGCAAATCAAAATGTATCCCACTATACGAATATCCAATCGTTTGTGACCGTACACTACTCTAGATTGATACTTTTAGGTACCATTCTTGACATATGCATTTAGTTAAAAACGATATTATAGATGGCTGAGTCATTTCGTTCAGTTTGGCGAAAGTAACACAGTTCAATTGCCCCAGGGGTATTTATTCTCAATTTGCAGAAACTGAGTAGGAAATCCGTTCCCATTACATTCGTTTGACTGAGCTTCTTTGAAGACAGTTTCGTCTAGAACTACACTGTACTATAAACCTTGGGTAGTAAATCCCCTTTTAAATTTCAAATTAGATTTTCAATTTTTACCTGACTGTTACCAAAGATTTCAATTACTGATCCTCAATTCCATATCCTAATTCCAAAAACGAAATCTTTAATTTTCGTGTATGTTGCACATTACTGGTCATAGTTATCACTTTAAATTTCGATCGAACTGAGATTTGAAATACAGATGTGCAGTAAAACAGGTATAATCCGAACACCTCTAATACCGGTGTGAAAGAAATCATGGTCCCCTGAGGATTATGGTCCCCTTTCTTAAAGGCCCTTACTGGCCCGGATTGTGGATACGATAATAAGGGAAGGGTTGTATTTAGGTCACCATATAAATCAATGGAAAGTAGGACCATAATTTGATAGGACCACCTACCCTTTTACATCGGCTTAGAGCTTTTGGACTAGCAGATGTTCACGTTTCGATTTCTTAAATGTGTTTAAGACCAATAAGGTGTTCACAGTGAGATAAGGAAAAAAGAAAAATCGTTCCTTCAAGGTCCCGGTGTAAAAGGGTAGGAGGTCCTATCAAATTATGGTCCTACTCTCCATTGATTTATATGGTGACCTCAATACAACTCTTTCCCTCATTATCTTATACGTAATCAGGGCCAGTAAGGGCCGTTAAGGAGGGTTACCATAATCCCGGAGGACCATCATTTCTTTCACACCGGCATTTTGTTACCGCAATGGGTCCGTACATAACGAGCGGGAATGTTGTGTATCCAGGGAGCTTTCGACGAGGTTCGATATATAAAAAAGATACACATGTGTAAGTACAACTCCCCCGATTCAATCATGTCGGTCAACGGATGTGTTGACAAGATAATTATATTCCATGATTGATATTGGTGATATTCAGACATCAATCAAATTATATTCAAATATTTTTCATCAATCACTCTGATCAAACACTTGTCAGTCTCAGAGTTTCTATGAATTGGACCATGATTTGAATTTTAGAAATCACTTGGACTACGGCTTTTTAAGATTTCTTAGGTGATCTTTGATTATGACGACATACTTTCACTTCTTTCATGTACGAGCAATCAGAAGTGGCATTCTTAACTATGCATGAGGGGGAAATTACCCAGAATGCATGCATGAACCTTGCATGTATCTTTACATAGAGATTGGTCCATCTGTGAATTCTGGGCTAATTGGTTTACAGTTTGAACAGTTTGTAACAATGAGGCTGCCATTTTGTTCTTGTTGACAGCCTAGATTAATTTTATCCAATGAAATCAACGACAGCTCTTCAACAGTTTGACAACCAAAATTCCCTTTTTGAAAACACGTGTTTTTGTCAATTTTAACAAAATTATCAAATTCAAAATACCGACATTTTGTAACTGAGTAAAGAAATTCAACATCTGTGAAATTGGGACTTTGGCCGCAAAACTGATTGAGAGTATGTATATGTTGCATAATACGTTTTAAAACCTACCATCTACTTGGTCGAGTATTATCATGTCAGGATCCCGGCCCATATTTAGATGGTGTAAGATTCCAGTACGTTCTACGTGTTGGTGGATCGATTCCCCCAGCGTGCGAAACTTGTCACGCACGTTATCCTTAGTTTCACGTAGCGCATTTAATATTTCAACTTTATTCATTTTTTCCATTCTTAGATTTAAGTGCTTTTGTATTTTCCAATTTCAATCAAACCTTTCCGTGGAAAACAACTGAGTAATTTGCTTAACTTGAATTAATTTGTCACTTGTTTTTTGATTTCTCAGTGAACGCTTGTTTTTGAACATATAATATGTAAATGAGGCACTGTCAGCGACACATTTAAATCCTTATTTGGAGAATACTTTTGTACAAATATTATGTCCTCCGATGTATCCGATGCTTCTATGTTATTGTGCAAACAAACAAACAATTGCCCATTCGTACACTGTTAACAAACTCCTGCGGTCTACTAATGATTTTTTCCAATTCGATATTGCTATAATTTGACGTTCAAATACACGTTAACCCAGTTGTTCTACAATATGATTGATTTCTCTTGGAATGCTTCCTTAATTGTCCGATTTTACATATTCCAATCTGTCAATTCCCGAGATGATCTAAATACGAAAGTGCGGCTCAAGATGTGCCAACTTTGTGGGTGTCTCTGAAGGAATGCGGAGGCTGTTTTGGGTTATAAATTTACTGTTGCCTTCTGATTGAATTATGTATCGATCCTTTTTGTAAAGCAATATAAGGGCTACCCAATCTATCTGGCGGCATTGTGGGCATTGTCTATTCTTAATTGGATGCGTCAACAGGAAGACTAGAGAGTATGTCAAACCTATAAACACCGACATCTCTTTTAATGATGGCTTTGCAAATTGAGGTTGACCTTCTTATGGTGTTTGCGACTAATTTTCGCCTGTCCCACATCAATTATGACTGAATGTTCTATATTTTTTCAAATACTTTAGTATCCATCTTACAAGTATCTTCACATTTGATTTTTCTTTAATTGTTACTAGCGTCTATTTATACAAGTATATACTTTTTATTACTTCGGTCTAGCTTTGATTTTTTTAATTGTAATTAGAGTTTCTGAGTTTTGGGAGTGGTTTTTCCGTTCAATAAATGTTTGCGATGCCTAAAATTTATCTCCTAGTTTCAATTTAACTTTATATGTATTTTCTGTGTGTTTTATACTAGTTACGTATTACTTAAGTGTGTTTACACATTTGGTTTAACTCATTAAAGACGTGGCCATGAATCGAAAGGTCTCATTAAGCCTGGAAAGGAAACATGCAACGGGGCTAATGGACCAGATATATAAGTACGTAAATATAAAGGAGGGGTCTGGCGGTTTTGATTAATGTACCGTTATAGGCTCATTGCTTTTGTTCAGTCTATGGAACAACTTATGATTCACATTTATCGCAACGTCACGCTTTGCCTGTACCGTTTAGTATCGTATTTAACCATCTATATTTCGATAATTTTGGAAGATTTAGGCGCCCTAATTTATGCCGGAATAATGTCTTATTTATAACCTAAGAACGCACTCAATTCTTTTATCCACTTCTTCTAAATTCCACGCGACATCTGTCGAAATCGAGAATGAAATATCTATATATTAGTATTTCTGTACGATACATCGCGTCGGCAACACGCCTGTTGTCTTTATTCATCGCATTTTCATTTTTCATTGCGTTTTTTTCTTGTTCAAAACAAGACCTTGGCGAAATATTTATGAGGGAGATTCCAAGGGATTCAATGCATTTGCTCAAATGAGGAAACAATGGTAATAACAAAGTCCCCGTGGTAATAACAGAATCTCTGTAGTAATAATCAACAACAAGGTTCACAAGGGAGACAAAAGCCATGAGAACTAATCTAATAATCATTTTTAATGTGAAATGTGGCACAAAAATAATCTCTGGAATATGCATGCCATAATAGGGTCAATAACCAACATATCGAATGTGTATAATTGATGTACCATATCTAATATGTCTATGTTTGATTTAGGAATCGAGTGAAATAATTGTTATACTGAGTTTTTTTATGGAATTGGCTCTTGTTAAATACATTGAAAACTGGTGATATTTCAATAAAGTCCCACAACATTTTCTTTTCAGTATTGGAGGAAATACAATACAATGAAATGCAATACAATACAATACAATATTTGACAACCCCCCTCCACTTTGTTAAATAGAAAAACATCAAGTTGCATATCTTACCGACCTAATCAATTTCAAGAAAAGATAGTGACAAAATACAAAACCAAGTTGAAGCATATGCTATTTCATGTTGCGACGTCGAGAAATTAAATATTCTCACTTCTGGTCCCTCGTGGGGGTTACTGTCAATACAGAGTGGCAAAGAACGCATTAAGATACGACAGCAGGCTAATAAAGAGAACGGAGAGATGTTTATAATGGTACTATTCCCTCAGTTAAGTATAAGAAAATATCAATATAGCGAACAGAATGTCGTGACAAAGTAGAACAAAATATTTCCAATGTGTATTTCTGAGTTGATGAATGACATATTATGTGTTTTAGTTACCCAAAAGATGATTACGTTATGTCGCTTAGTGTGATGAATGGCGATTGGTGTCTTGAAGTAGGAATAACTTGGATGTTGCCTATTCTATATAAAAAGATACAAACCCAATGTGCACATTCGTAAAATATATGAAATATGCAAGGCAAATAGTTCCATTTTCAAGATTTCAAGAAAAGTATATGATATTGATATTGAATATGTTAACAATTTGTAATCTGTATAATATAAAAGATGTAGAAGTTTTCATTATATTACAACATTGTCAATAAAAATTCAAACGCGCTTTCTAAAAGCTTACCACTGATGTAAATCGATTGTATACAAAATGATACAATAAATAACATATCAGAGTGACCAAATATTTGAAAATAAGTTGACTCGGAAAGTTAAAAACCAAATGCGTCCCATACCTATTTAGATTATAGATTTACAGCATCCACCCCAGTCTTGCTCCATAAAAAAGTAAAAACCAGTGAAAAAGTTTTTAATATCACTCACAAAACGTTTTCACTATTCAAATATTTCATATTTAGATTTCAATTTATGGGAACTTTAGAAGGTACCTGATAGAAACTGAGTACGTGTAGAATACATCTGTATTACATGTACCCTCGGTATTGGATAAACAAAGATTTATGCAAAACACCCTAGAGCATAACCCTTATATAACATCTATTTTCAAATATGAAGATAAAGACCCATATTCAAAGAAAAAGGCATCGGCATTGTTCGATGGAGGTTATCAACCACCCAAAATAATTATCACTATCGAAACACTTGTCGTAATTGTTCATTTTGAAAAGTATAAACTTTTTTCAACTCAATTTACCCCTCAAAATTTCTCACCAAATAAGCCCTTGCCTTTTTAGTGTTACAACAATACATGAACAATGGATCACAATTACATTGGATATTGGTTTGAGACACCAATTGCTCTGAGAGTCTCACTAATAGTAACTTAAGTTGATACCTTTAATAAGTGCGAACATATCGTCCCAGGAGACGACATCCATATTCTTCACATCTTCGATTATTTCATACAAAGACTCAACGAATAGAAGTTTAGTTTCCTCTGCGCTTGTGTGTACTCCATTAACGGCATTGTTCCTATTTTTTAAATCACAGTCCGAAGCATTTGAATTTGTTAGACATTTTGTGTTTTGAGAACATGGATAAGAGGCGTTTTGTTCCATCTTGTTGTTAAAATTTCCGTCTTGATTTTCCATTTTTAAGAAATATAATCAATTCACGAAAACTGAGCAGACAACTGGACTGCCAGTGTTGGTCAAAGACTGGCCAGGTTACCGTAATAACTAAGTCAAATCAGAATTTGAAATTGTAAACAACTACCGTTATTTAACATAGAAGGTACAGTGTTAATATTAGAAACGATCCATTTTCTAAAGTTATTATTAACCTCGGAATGTGGGGACTAGTGTGATGATATTCGAATTCTGATTGGTTCTCAATTGAATTCTGGGATTAACGGACATTGACCGCCTGTGCAAAATTTTGCCTGGAAATTCCTATCAGGAATACCTGGTTTTCGTAATCATTTCAAGAGATTTGAAATTACAGAAATATCAAAACCGAGCGAGGTAGTCTACTTGCCTTTAGACTGGTCACGGGAAGAAACAAGCGCGAACGTACATCCCGTGGTATGGGCAATGCTGTCGTCACAAGTTCGACGGACGGTCTTTTACGCGTTCGCACTTTTAGCGTAACGCGTTGTGCTTATATCCAAATGTTATACATTGCAAAGTATTCGTTTTGAAATAGGGATGCATATTTTCGTAGGGGTATATCCTGTATCGAAAACCAATAGCACATAACCGATGCATATCATACCAACTGAGGTTCTAGATAATTTAACATTTGATCTTTCAAAAAGTATAAAAAAATATTTTTCAATATAAAACAGCTTTTTTGAAATTAGTGGTAATATTTTATATTTAAAGTTTTATCATTTAAACATATGTTTCAACACTCTAATAAGAAAAGTGAACATTTTCTTAGAATGAAAATGTATTTTTAAATTTATGGAGCGGTATAAATAAATACAACGGATAAATACAACGCGGTTTGTTCCTTCAACCTCAGTACATGTAGGTAGGGAATAATTATTTGGTATACAATCGATTAAAATGTCAAAAATGACAAAAGTGAAAATTACTAGATGCTATCTTCGAGCAAATGTGAACTTTACAGAAGTATATTCTTAAAGTGGAGTCGAGATCTTCATTCCACTTTTACAGTACTATTGATTTATAGTTACATAGTAGTCCCGATGCAGAAATATTAAACACTTATATGTTCGCTATAAGTTGATCAAGACAGGATCATCTGCCTTATACCCTCATTGAACTCAATTTTATTGTACAGAACGATTTGTCGTTTTGCAATTTAATATGTAGATCGAGAAAACAATATTATGAAAAAATGCGAACTTGAATACCACTTTTATTTTTGTTCATAAAAGTGAACACGAGACCGAAGCAACATTGAAAAAGTCGGTAGCATTTTTTATCATAAATCGTCTAAGGAATAACGCTTCGTTTTTCTGATATATGAACACCATTACTGATTTTTAATGGATATATGTTTCATTCTCCAAATATATAATAGCCACAATGATGTGAGGGCCCAAGCTTAAGAAGCAATATCACCCTTGGTATACGCAGCTAACGAAAATTGACCGGTACGGGTCAAAAGCTGGACCGGTACGGGTTAACGGTTACCCGGTTAACGGCAATAGCACACATGTATAAAGATTCCTAAATTATGTTCATGCTATAGCCCCGAACCGGTCCGTCTTCTCGCTGCAGGCAGGATAAAATTATTTGTCACAAAGTTTGGCATTTTTTATAAAATCAAACGCGCGTCATTGAAACTCACAAGATGTAAATAGCATGTCATTTACATCATACCTTGATGGGGAAAAATAGATCTTATATGTTAGAAGTACTAAATAAAAGTTATCGTGAAAATGAAACAGTCGTTCTCGAGAGAAAAGAGCATAAATGCGCATTTAGAGAGTTTTGGTCCGTTTAAAAATCTATAAAAAATTGGGGTACTTAAAAGCATCGGGAGGCATCATATATATCAAATTAGACACGAGGAAGTCAATATTGAGCAAGTTATGGCTGTTTTAAATTCAAATAAAACCGTTAACCCGTACCGGTCCAGCTTTTGACCCGTACCGGTCAATTTTCGTTAGCTGCGTATACCAAGGGTGAATATTGGCGCTGGAATAACACCATCTTTATTAATACGTTATCAGAAATTGGATGGTTGAACATCAATTTCGATTTCATAACAGGCGTCCATTATATATCAACACAGCGTATAATTTAAGGTACACTCTGTATCGCAATCTGTTTCGATATGTTATCTCTGTCTAAATTAAGTGCAAATGATGCACTGTGATAATCATATCTCTGTTGCAATATAGAAACAGTTCCATTCCCAAATATAACTTAAGTAAACATAAACAATTTTAAGATAACCACAATCTTTTCCTGAGAAAATATATTTTGAAAAAATATTGTCAAATCTCACTTACCTCTGTCACTCATTTTTGACTTTTTTGCTGCGTTTTCTTACTTGAGTTTCAAAATTGAGAATGGCAATTTAAATTAAAACGATGCCTTTAATCTAAATTTAGCCACTCCTTTGAGTGACTCTACCTAAAAATAGAAAACGAAGATTTATTGATTAATTACAATGACGTCATAAAAAACAAGGTACCAAAGGAGATTAAACAGATATCAAAACAGGTGTTTAAAATATATCCTACACGTGTTTCTATTGGTAAATTTCGACCCACGTGACCCACGTGATCACGTCATTAGAACTTTGTGTTAGAATTTTGAGTACCAGATGTCTTCGATGATAGTATTTCTTGAATGAGAAATCAAATTAATCTTTGTTTTCTCACTTCAGAGATACCTCAGTCCACTTATAATTTAACACTGATCTCTTAAAATATAAACACTCCCAAACAAAAGATTGGCAACCAAAATTTCTATATTTAATCAAATATTAATGCATGCGCGTACTAAATCTCCATATTAAGTAATTTTTAATGTATGTATGTACATAAACTACACCTATTTCCAAATTTTGGCTACCAAGATTTCCATGTTTGATGACCTAGAGGTGTTAAAGCATCGACTGATTCGGGTTTTCAAACTAAAATAGGAATCTGTACATATTGATTCATAATTGACATGCATTGTTTGAGTGTTAAGAACTTTCTTTCGCACATTTTGAAACGAAATATTTGAAAAATTGATTCATGTTTTATATTGATACTGTAATGCAACTTGTGAAATGAGGAAGGGGATAGATAGATTAGATATTACAGTTGTGGGAGGGATATATAGGGTCTATTTTTCTTATGAGAGGTTTACACTCAGGGCCATGCTTTTCTTGTTAGGGTTCTCTCCCCTTGGCACTTGAGCTTAGATATTTATGTAATCAGTAAATATATATCTTTTGACTTTATATTTAACGAGGGTATCATTTATTAAATGTCATTGATTAAACGTGTTGAATTGCCTGTAAAACAGTACAGGGTGTTCCAAAAGTAACAGGACTGGTACTGGTATTTGTTAAATATACACCAATCGTCTTCAACATTTTACATGATGTACTTCCATGTATTGTAACTAAAATTACAAAGTTTCGACAAAAAATATGAAACACTGGTAGAGTTATGGTTGCTATGGTAACATGACATCACAATACCCGGGGCAACATTATACACAGAAAGTTACAGAGACTCTTTATACAGAGACTTTTTAAGTTTTGTACATCCCATATCAAAGTTGAAATGCAACAACTCGTGGGAATTACATTTTCTTTTATCATTTGATATTGTATGTATCCTCTACTTTGGAAAGTATACACAGGGAGATATGCCGAGTACTAAATTAGTACAAAATTAGTACTAAATTAGCACTCGTGTCATGAGTACTCATGAGTGCACTTTTGCCAGAGTGCTAATTTATTACTACTTGAGTACTATTTTAGTACTAATTTTGTGAAAAATAAGGTTTTATTTTAGTACCGTTTTAGTAACAATATTTTAAGTAATGATTTAGTACTAATTGAGTGCTATTTTAGTACTAAAAATTGCTCATTTAGCACTCAAATATTGTTCATTTACTAAATAATAAGCACCCAGTAGGTATCATTCTAGCTTGGATTCAATTCACATGCTACCTTCAATTTTGTTAATTAGACTTACTCCCATGTCAGCTTCTAATTGTTTCACATATAGAACTCACTCACCTTGTAATTTTAGTAACTTCTCATTCAATACATCTTACCTCAATGTATATATATATATGCACTTTTCTCAAGAATGGAACAATATGGTGTCTGTCATTTTGTTTCCTAGCTTCAACCTGTTACATGAAATAGCTACAGGAATGGGAATTTTTGGAAAAGCTTCATAATATATTTATCCATGTTTTCGTATAATTAAAATGTGATTTATTACGTATTCTATATTTCATTTCATCATTTTAAAAAAAATTATCAACATTTTAATCTTTGAGTACTATTCTATCACTCGTGAAACATGAGCAATAAATTAGTACTCATAATATGAGCGCTCATTGAGTAATGAAAAATCAATGAAATTAGCGCTATTTTATCACTCATCATATGAGTACTCATTTAGTACTAAAACATGCAATTAATTAGTGCTCATAGTATGAGTGGTCATTGAGTAATAAAAAATCAATGAAATTAGCGCTATTTTATCACTCATCATATGAGTACTCATTTAGTACTAAAACATGCAATAAATCAGTACTCATGTCATAAGTGCTCATTTAGTACTAATATTTGCTGAAATGAGTACTCAATTAGCGCTAAAATGCCATGAGTACTATTTTAGTACTCGGCATATCTCCCTGTGTAGGCTCCTCTTTGGTCAGTACAAGAGTACCACTCCATGACTCAAACACATGAGTGAACCCATTTGAGGACAAGTCACGCAGGGTGAACTGGACAACTTGGAGAGCGGCATTCTCATCTTTAAAGGTCTTACCGTGCTGATTAGCATTCCATTCTCCATATAAGTAAAAAATGGATATTACATGATCAGAAGAGTATGGTTCATGGTTTTAGACCCCAAGACCTAGCTCCTCTATAGCTGCAGTGGTCTTTAATACTGACTTGCAGGCAGGCGCCTTATCAAGGTGGATGACTGGCTTATTCTGAATTGGGTCTTTTCAAAAACTCAACAATTATACTGTCATACACTACAGAGTGATATTCCAGGAAATTGAATAAATATTATTATCATGAAATCATACTTGAATCTGAGTTGTATAGCAACACCATTACAACAAAGCAACTAATAAAACAAACAAGAAATGTATTGTAAGAGGTGAATTAAACACTTTCTTCAGGAATACAAAAATGTACATCTTCATGAAAAAGTTGCCCCGGGTATTGTTATGTCATGTTACTATAGTAACCGCAAGATCCTCGGTGCAGAATTGACAAAATGCCAGCACCAGTCCTGTTACTTTTGAAACACCCTGTATTGCAACAATATCATATCATGGATAATATATGCGAATTGATTTTTTAAAATTCTTCCAAATTTCATCTTCCGTTAAATAGTTCGAAGGTCTAGAGAACAGAATGATAGCACGGATGGTATATTTGGATGTGAGAATGGTTTAAAGGGTGTTTCATTAGGAGTACATTTGGACTTTAAGATATTTGATATGATTTGTAATGCATATATTTCATATCATTTTAATTTTGATATAATAAAATCATTATATTAGAGGCAGAATCAGATCTATAGGGGGTGACAGAATTGTGAGCAAAATGTACAATTGACCTACAAATCTATTCCTTACAATCCCAAATACAATATCTCTTTCAAGGTCTTCAATATGTTATAGATTAGTGAAGTTAATAAGAAGTGCAAAAATTGGGGAAAACGTTTAAATTCTCCCAAATAATAAAAATGGTACATATGGATATAGAAAAAATAAAACATTGTAAAAATCTTTAATTTTCCTTTAGTAAAGTATACACTTTGGGAATTATTTTTCCGACGGTTCGACGAAACGATATAGTACAGAGGTTATCCATCTCACAATATAATAGCATGCTTATTATTTCCGTATAACTTAACTTAGTACAGACTATATGCAATGCATATAAAATCGAAACGTCAGCCTGTGCGCATAAGTTGCCCTATACATATGCATGTAGTTTTCTCACATAAATAATTATAATCGTTCAGTTACTATACATTGTTTACCTATTAGTCAGTTTACATAGACTTCACATCATCGTGTAATACCATTTCTATTGTATACATATTTTAAACAAGCTCATCCGTACGATATTTGGTGCTAAAACATAAATGACACACATAATTGAAATGACAATATAGTTTCAATGATGCCTTTTACGAATTTATAAAATATAATGTTTTTCCACTACAATTCAAGAAAAATCCATCGTCATTTGAATATTTTAACCCTACTATCACACCAAACTAGTTTTCACTACGTTCTCGAAAACGGGCTTCAACTGTGTACGAACGGACTGGACGTACTTAGAACCGTTCGGGTCTATTTAAAAACTTCATCGAACGAACTCGAACGGGTAGGTCCTCTAGAACTTAGAACAATTAGAACGAGTGACAACGTACTAACGACGAGCTGGACGTACTACGATCGCGAACGAAACCGTCGTACTTCAATACTACTGGGGACGTTTTTACAACGACTTGAACTGTCTGAGGACGTATTGAGAACGAGGTAGAACTAATTGCAAACGGGTTTAAACTGATTAAGAACGTATTTAAGACTGCTTATGAACGAGTTAGCAAAAATATAGCTATCACACCAAACAAGTTGCCACTGCGTTCTTCAAAACTGGTTTTAAACTGTGTGCGAACGGAATGAACGTAGCTGCAACTTTCTAAGGTCTATTTACGAACTTCATGAACGTTCTCAGACGGGAAGGTGATTTTAGAATTTTGAAATGATTCGAAATTCGATGTCGACCATACCGTTCTGTAATCAGGTCATGATGACCTTCTAGACTAAGGGAATCGTTATACGACGTTGCACACCGACTTGGTGAGACCTGAACGAACTGGGAATGAGATGGACGTATTGAAGACTGTTTATGAACGGAGTAGCTAATTATTTTAGACATTTTTCCCGACCACAGCCAGATTGAGCCCGTTTTACGACGTTTTCGTAGGACTGGCAAGAACGGGTAAGAACTAGTTTGGTTCGATAGGGGTTTATTTTCGAATTTTGTATTTTTGAAATATCAATTATCGTAAATTGGCCCATAAATAACAGTTAACTGGGTAACACATTCGAAGTGAAACTATTACATATGCTCTGTACTTAAATTGATTTACTAATACGTATCCTGTATTGCTTTCAATCTTTAATTTACTGCGCCCTCTATTCTCTATCTACGGATTTTTTGCCAATAATTTTCTACAAACTGCCTGATGAACACTAGAAATAAATGTAAATGTATTTTGCCTTCATAAATAAACCCTCGTCCTCCTTTTGCAACTAAACGTTATCCTGTTTCCCTTTTAAACATGGTCACGTGATAGGGTTTTTATATGTTAATAAATTTTCTCGAAATATTTTGATTCCCCACCGCGCATCTAAACGATGTGTGCATATACTAGAACATCGCTAAGGTCGCCGATGGTCCATACATAGGTACACAGGCAAATTTCGAGGCCCACACGAGCTCGTACGAGGCCCGTTATCGAACTCCAAACAAAAATCCCTGTCATGCTACATGATTCGGGTATCAATCCAGAACATGTTGTATAAGCTTTCACATATCAGATTGATGTTTTTATTCACGCATCCAATAACCATAACTTTATTCACATGACATTTCATCTTATTAAAAACGCAAACAAATGTTTTTATATGCATTTACTCTACTTGTAGAGAAATATGGTGTCTCCTATCGGTTACACTCTCCTGTTAATTTTGTTTCCTGGCTTTTATACTGTTTATCATATTGATACAGACATGCGAATATTTTGAAATAACTGAAGACATATTAATTCACAATTAGATAGAATTGAAATGTCATTTCTCAAGTATTCTGTATTTTATTTCATTGATCAAAAAGTGTTCATCAAAATAACCGAGCAATTACGAGCCTCGTTACAAGCGCCGTAAAGGCAAGTACAGTGCTCGAAAATTACGAGTCATTGCGGGCCTTGTTACGGGCATCACACAGGCAAGTACAAGGCTCGAAAATTACGAGCTATTACGGGCCTCGTAACGGAATGTAATGTTTGAGAGCAGGAGCAAACCTCAAAATGCCAATTCAGATAAAGTGCTCACCATAAATAAATGACACCTTGATTTTCTATCACCATTTTCAGACCATGGTGATTTGAGACTTCATACTTTCCAACAATGTCTAGATACACATCCCTTAAGTTTGGTATATTTTACATTTTGTATACTCTCATCCACTGATTGAAAATCCTCTTCTTTTTAATATGGGAAATCCTCACTTAAGCAAATCCAGGTGTCATTTATTTATGGTGAGCACTGTATCTCAGACAAACTATAGTTATATCTGCGGCTTCGGGAATAGTACATTCTAGAGGATATTCCCAAGGGGAAATCATTTACACTATTGCTCGAAATTAGGCAGTCACTATTTGTTTTATTATATACCCTATACTAACTCTTGTCCCGTTTCCTCTGCGAAGGCCAAAACGGCTTAGAAAGCCCCCTCCCTGGGTCCATTGTTAGCATTATAAGCTGTGACGTCATCAGATGCTCAACAGAAATTTTTGCCTCTGAGACTCTCGATCACTTGACAAATTCAATCGCGTTTAACACGCGGAATAGATTATCATAACACTTGAAATTACACAGACGTATTGAGCTTAGGGAACTTTATACACGTTGCTTATATTGTATCGTTCACGCACGTCTGTCATGGTGAACGAAGTTGATTTGTGTTTGTGCTCATCCTCCATTTTTCTGTTTTTCGTCTGCACAGTGATGATGCGCAGACGTTTCCAAGGGTAATAGAACTTGCAATTGTGACATCAGCGGGCAATAGTTCAAATGTATATTCCCGCTGACGTCACAATTGAGGGAATATAACTTTCCGAGGGAAATAGTAAATCTATTTCGGAACACGTGACTAGGTATTGACCAATCAGGATTAGTGTTACATATTGGGTATATAATAATAATAAATATTGACAAATAGTGAATAATATAATATTCGCTGGCTTGTGCATTGATAATTAATCATAATGTCAAGGTGACTTTGAACGAACTTGTTCTAAAGGATACCTGTCTATAAGGCTATGAACAAATATTTCATTGTAGAATATCGAGTGTTTTTCATTAAGGAATTGATATACAAATAAATATCCAAAACAAATGTTTGGTTTGGATGCTTTTCTTTAGAGATGTTCTTCAAAGGGTGTGATTTCCTCGAATTGTTCATGAATTGTATCGAAAATTCCAGTTTGACATTGAACGAATGTGTGGCTCCGTATTGTCGATAAAGACACTCATCCTTTAACATATCAAACAAGTCAATGGTAAACTTTGCACCAAAGACAGCTGATTATGTTTGTTTGCATTTGAATGTATTATTGCATGTGACATTCACACATTGAACTATACACAAACTGTACTATAAACTTTAGATTTACACACATAAATCAGGCAACTCGAAGTCACGACGTTCTCTGGCTACAGCAACCGAGTAAATGGGTTGACATATTACACACTGTAAGTCGCTTACACCAGGAAGCTTCCTAGACTTTTGCAGAAAACATCAGCAAATGGAATAAACATGAGTTTTATTATCAATCAATGTGCAAGTGGCAAAATAGTACAGTGAAAATCATCAAGTGACTAAAAACAGCATTTAAAAGGTACAGCTGGAAAATAACATTTTTGGTAAAAAAATGCTATACCTGCACATGCTATTTCCTGGGACACTATAAAGTATGAAGGCATTTGTTAATTTCCTTGCTTTTTTCAGGAAAGTATCATTACATTGTCTTCTTTTAGTATATCTGGTAAAAGGTCAATGGGAACTCCAGGAAATTCTGATATTTCACACTTTCTAATTTTTCCGAATTTTCTTTCAAAGTTTCCAGACAACACAGGAGCTACCATTGACCTGTTTCAAGGTTTACTAAAAGTAGACAATGTAATGATACTTTCCTGGAAAAAGCAAGGAAATTAACACATGCCTTCATACTTTATAGTGTACCAGAAAATAAGATGTGCAGGTATAGCAATTTTTTACCAAAATGTTATTTTCCAGTTGTACCTTAAAGTGCCAACGTTGTGATATACACGAACACTAGATTTGGATAAAAGAAGAATACACATTTAAAACTTAAAATGTAAACATCGCTCCACTAATAAACAAACAAAGTATAAGTAAAAACTATCAAATGTCGATGTAGAACTCTCTGAATGCACTGCATCAAGTGACTACCAAAGGCAGCAGGTCATCATTATGAAGGTATTAGGGATTGAATTTGCACCTTTGAACATTCCGTTACACAGACGACTGGAGACATTGGCAGTGTTACAATGGACCCTGTGTTTCTTAGGTCTTGGGTTTGGATGCCTTTTTCTAAGTATTTACGTGTTGTTCCATACCAAATATTACTGGATTGTTCTCCTGTACCTGCCTTGGTATTACTATGATAGGATGACGCCAACAAATGGTGGGAATCAAAATGGTATGTGACATATCGTGTACTGTTTATATAAGCACTTTTATAGCACGTGTTTCGATGCTGATCAGTTTCATTTTCACTGATTCTCTGCTGTGAAGTTATTCTTCAATGATGATGATGCAGACATTCTTAAACACAATATCTCACAAATATTAGTCACAAACTGAGTTTCTCAATCAATTTATCCAATTTGCAGTATTTTGAGACAAAGAGGCTTCAAATGGCTCGAGGCGGGATGAAACTGAATCATTTTGAAGATGACTCGTTTAACTATAATCATAGGTCGATATAAAGATGGCAGCACCATCGATTACCATGCCATCTTTATTTAAAAATTTATTTCTATCGACCTTTGCCTATGACTATAATGGTTTTGCTGCACGTAATTTTTTTTGTTGTTTATCAGCGTATTGGGTTGAGTTTCTTTTATTTGAAATCTGTTGTGTATTTCAGCCTGGGTCAGACGATGGAGAGTCTGGCGCTACTTCTGCAATTATTTCCCGATAAAGCTTCACAAAACTGCCGAATTACCGCCAGATAAGAACTACATTCTCGGCTACCATCCGCATGGAATAATGTCCGTTGGAGGGTTCGGGAACTTTGCAACAGAGGGCACTGGATTTGCATCAATCTTTCCCGGGTTAACAGCGAGGCTGTTGATTCTAAGAGGGCAATTTATGTTCCCGTTTTATCGAGATTATCTAATGTTATCAGGTGAGAAAGCGGTGATCATATCCGCAGTAGTGGTCCAAAGGAATAGATACACTATATTATGTTTGTAAATTTGTATTGAAAATGTATGCTGGGTAAATATTATTTCTAATTTTAACATCATTTTATCAGTCTTCACCTAATTCCGTGAGATAATGGATAGAATAAAACATCTAAATTACATAGGACTATTTAAAAAAAACTTAAAAATACTAAACAAATTATCAAATAATAATTATAATTGGCTTCACATGCATGTATGGGGCTTTACAATTCACAGCATTTCTAAATCTGAACTAGTGACAATTATAAAATATATTAAACGATTTAAAAGAGTTCGTGGAAGTAATTCGTCATAGTTTTAGCGTAAAGAAGGCTACATCATCATTTTTTTGCAAAAAATTGAAACGATCCTCGATAACAAGTTACTCTACAGTCTCAGCTGTACTGCCTCGCCCTTATGGCACGGGGATAGAGCTTCGGACTCTAAGCTTGGTTTGGTTCCCGCACAGGGCATTTAATTTAGCACACTCCCTTCCATGTCCAGTATTTGGCTTGTTACACAACAACAGCTCCCCGGGTGAGCGTCATCAGGGTCGTTACAGAATCATGCAGATCTACGATCTCGTATATATTTCCAGGTGTCGTTGACTGCAGTAAGGAAAGTCTAGAATGGCACCTGACGAAAGAGGGCACTGGCAACGCCTCTGTTCTTGTGGTTGGCGGGGCAGTCGAAGCATTGCGGGCTCGTCCCAATACAAATACAATCAACTTAAAAAATAGAAAAGGATTTATAAAAATTGCTTTGAAACACGGGTAAGTGAAACAAGCATTGGTTGGGCATTAGTTAAACGATGTTTAAAACTGTTCGAGAATTCCAAAATAACCCCAATAAAACTTGACTTGACTTACAATCGTGTGCTGCAATTTTTCAACAATTAAAACATGTGTTTGGCATGTTAACGGACCACATGATCACTGGCACTGCACTCTTCAAACTGGTTATGCCGAAACGGATCCCTTTCTATAACAAAATGTCGGATCCTCGAGGGTACGATTTTCCTTGAGAAAAAAGTTAAACAGAAAAATCATAACGTTGACGTTCGGACATTTTGTTACCGAGACGTATCCGAGTTTGAAAAGCGCAGTACAAGAGATAATATCAGCTTTGCGAAATATCTCGTTTTCAGAAGTGAGTAGCTCCCATAATACCCGGGCATAATACTTTCATATTCTTTCGTACTCATGAATTAAATCAAGCCCATCAGTATAAGGTGTCCAATCAAATTGTCTAATGACAAATGAGACCTGTTTACAAAACTGGTTATCGAAAAGTGCCAACACCAAAGGTCATCTTTGGGAACCCCCCCCCCCCCCGTCTCGTTTTCAAACTTATTTGGAAAGGAGTAAAACTTAAGCATATTCGTTCATACTTTCAGGGCAAGTTTAGTGCCCGTCTTCTCGTTTGGAGAGAACGACGTATTTGATCAAGTACCTAATCCGGAAGGTTCCTTCTTGTTTAACCTACAACAGAAAATGACACGTATTTGCGGGTTCTCAATGCCGATAATCCAAGGAAGAGGCGTATTTAATTATACGTTCGGTATTTTACCGTTCAGACGTCCAGTTAATACAGTTGGTGGGTATTCCATTTTTCAATTTGTAGATTGAAACTTCACAGCAATGAGGATTGGCTCCCAGAATGCAATCTCGATATTTTCTAACAATGAAAAAGTCATTATTGCCTGACATTAAACTGGCTATAAATTCATAATCAGCAATCCAAAAGATTTGAGCTAACACCTTGATCACTTCTTGTGTTATGTCCTTTATTGTTATGTTAAGGCCAAAACTCGTGATTCTGGCCTAGTATGTGTACCGAACGAAAAGGAATAATATCGAGATTGCATTCTAGGAGCCAATCCTCCTTGCTTCACAGGCAAAATAGGCAATGTCTGATTCCAAAAAGTGTTTTTTTAAACTGCCGGTACTTCAGAACTCTGCAAATACGAGTATAGTTCTTTGGTACGAATTTCGAGATTGTATGGTATTTCCAGATAAAGAATCTGCCACAAATAATCGAACGATCAGATTTATTTAGATATGACTCGTTCCATCAAAAATACGAACGTTTTCTTATTCCAGTTGGAGCTCCAATTGATGTGGAGAAGTGTAGTAACCCTAGCCAGGAGCAGATAGACAAATTACACGCCCAGTATGTCACAAGTCTTATGAAACTGTACGACGATCATAAGGACAAATATTCAAACAATACAAGTACATTGGAGATAATTTAGTATTACAACATGACCACACATAAACACATTCACATGTAAAATAATCTTCTTTATAGAGTTGTCGCTTTCTTGGATAACCTTTGTTTGATCAATAAATCATTACATATAAGGCAACATATTTCGTCCTTATTTCCAAATTGAATTAATACAATAGCCCTATTTACACTACACGCGGCATTCCAAGACGTCTTGGCTAAAACGTTTTCGAAAAATTATGTTGAATTTACACCACCATTTTCAAGACGTCCTACGAAATACGATTGAGTTTACACCTGTTTTTCTAGAACGTCTTAGAGATACGAGTATGTAGGTATACGTAAAATGAAAAAGCAGTTCAGTACTGGTTGAAGGACGGTTCAGTCAATATAGCTAATGCTTTCCCGCTTTTATACTTTGTACTAAAGAATGCATCGGTTTCACAAAAATATGTCCTAAAGACAGGATTGTAAAAAAGCATGAAAGAGACCAGGAAGATTTTATGCATAAATTAGGATTATGATAAATCGCCAGGCAAATAGGTTCTTCTCAATAATTTTGGGATGATATTGGGATTAAGGGATAAGACAAAATAAAGGACCATGCGAGATATGTAAATGGAAAGTTTCTAAATGTTTCGTTCAGCGCAACTCAAAAAACGGGCTAAGAGCTCTTAGCTAAAACCGATGGATTTACACTCGCTTGTAAAACGTTTTAAAGCTAAGACGTCTTGGCTATGACTAGGGTCCTAAAACGTTTTAGCTAAGCGCTCTCAGCCGAGAGCTCTTGAGAAAATCTGGATTTACATTACATTTGTAAAACGTTCTAGCGGTAAAACATTTTAGCCAAGACGTCTTGGGGCTCTAGTGTAAATCCAACAAATAAGTGGTCTATACTAACAGTGAATGGCATTCCTTGTTACCACAAACTATAGCTAATACCAATACTTAGTTTTGGATGAAGACAACATTTATTTGGAGTCGCTTAAGCATTTGGTTTTCTAAGTAAATCATAAACACATATTTAATTAACAAATCAACTTTTTTAGGGAAAAATATTTTCAATTTCGTTTAAAATTTTGCTGTCTTTTTAAATGGGGTAGTTTTAAAAAATGCATTTTCAAAACACCCCAATCCATATTTTAGTGTTTAGCAGATCAAACATGCGAAATATCAGGTCATGAGGATGAATGGGTTCTCTATCCCATAAACATGTCATATATTATATGACATGTTTGCATCAAGAAAATCAATATTTATTTTTGAAAGACGAGTGTCCCATTTTCTGGACCACCCTGTAGAAACTTAAATGAACAACACATGAGCAGTAAATATGAATATGAAAGCAGAGTTGAGTATTCAATCACAGACTCAAGGGCAAAAGAAAGGAAACTAGTAACTTTTGGTTTAGTATATCTTGTTGATCAGAACGATTCATAATGATTTGCTAAAATTCCATCTGACAATTTGTTTAATTATTCTAGTATTGGACAACTGCCAAAGATCAGAATGATGCAAACAATGAAAAGAATTATAAGACAAACGACAGCAGCAGTTTCAGGTATAAAACATCATTCTGAAGTTATCGCTTGGACCACAAGGGCCACCTGGTTAGAGGGCAAAACAGATCCCCAAGGTATATGTATATTTCTTTTATGTTTAGGTTGCAATTGCAATACACGTTATGGTAGAGATGGATTAGTTGGACAACACGGGCCACCTGGCCCAGAAGGCAAAACAGGTCCCCAGGGTATATATATGTTTCTTCATGTTTAGGTTGCAATTGCAATGGGCGTGATGGTAGAGATGGCTTAGTTGGACCAAAAGGGCCACCTGGCCCAGAAGGCAAAACAGGTCCCCAGGGTATATATATGTTTCTTCATGTTTAGGTTGCAATTGCAATGGGCGTGATGGTAGAGATGGCTTAGTTGGACCACAAGGGCCACCTGGCCCAGAAGGCTAAACAGATCCCCAGGGTATATATATGTTTCTTCATGTTTAGGTTCCAATTGTAATGGCTGAGATGGATTAGTTGGACCAAAAGGGCCACCTGGCCCAGAAAGCAAAACAGGTCCCAAGGGTGTATGTATGTTTCTTCATGTTTAGGTTGCAATTGCAATACACGTGATGGTAGAGATGGATTAGTTGGACCAAAAGGGCCACCTGGCCCAGAAAGCAAAACAGGTCCCAAGGGTGTATGTATGTTTCTTCATGTTTAGGTTGCAATTGCAATACACGTGATGGTAGAGATGGATTAGTTGGATCAAAAGGGCCACCTGGCCCAGAAAGCAAAACAGGTCCCAAGGGTGTATGTATGTTTCTTCATGTTTAGGTTGCAATTGCAATACACGTGATGGTAGAGATGGATTAGTTGGACCACATGGGTCACCTGGTCCAGAAGGCTAAACAGGTCCCCAGGGTATATGTATATTTCTTCATGTTTAGGTTGCAACTGCAATGCACGTAGATGGATGAGTTGGACGAAAAGGGCCACATGGCCCAGAAGGTAAAACAGGTTCCCAGGGTATATGTTTATTATTCATGTTTAGGTTGCAATTGCAATGGACGTGATGGCCGTGATGGTAGAGATTGATTAGTTGGACCACAAGGGCAACCTGGCCCAGAAGGCAAAACAGGTCCCCAGGGTATGTCTATATTTCTTCATGTTTAGGTTGCAATTGCAATGGACGTGATGGCCGTAATGGTAGGGACGGATTAGTTGGACCACAGGGCCACCTGGCCCAGAAGGCAAAACAGGTCCCCAAGGTATATGTCTTCATATTTAGGTTGCAATTGCAATGGACGTGATGGTAGAGATGAATTAGTTGGAATTTTTGGCCCACCCTGTAATTCATAGTTTGTGATTATTTAATAATTTTTATGTGATGCCCTAATCTTCATACATGCAAGATGGGCCAAAAACGTCCATTTTTGGGATAGTATTTTTACAATTTATATCATAACTGATACATGAGTCATTAAGTTCATAAATGAACGAAAAGGGGATATATGGTTTTTAAAGAAACTAAATTAGTACGATTATCGGCAAAATCAAGTTTTAGTTTCGATATTAATAGTATTTCCAATGGATTGATAAGTACCTGATCTTTCATTTGACACCAAAACACCTCAAACAGTCCACATCAGAGTTGACACAAAAAACATTTCAATCTATCAATTTATATGTCAAGTTTTTAGCAAGTTCAATGAAGTTCATGACATTGTCCATTAAATTTTGATAGAATTTTCAACCACAAGATGGCCACCAATTTTTATGAAAATGTAATCTTTGATTACTCATTTGCTTGTCAACAGATTTAGTTAAAATTTTATATGGTGATGCCCTAGGGACAAAGAGCTCTGCTCAATTGTGAGTTTTTAAGATGGTCGCCATTTTTCGTTTATAATGAAATTTTTTTGGTAACTGGTCAACTCGTACCCAAGACAACTCGTACCCAAGTCAAGTCGTACCCAGGACAACTCGTACCCAAGACAACTCGTACCCAAGACAACTCGTACCAAAGACAACTTGTACCCAAGTATATGTTTTGTTTTGAATCAAGTGTTGGGCTGGGAATGGGTATAGATATACATATTATAATGGTTAGATACAGTTCAGAATAGTTTGAAGTATGTAGAAGAGTTTTTGGAAGAAATCGATTGAAATTTGTGACCAAATATATTGGTCACAGATTCAGATGTTCGAGGGAAGAGATTTATGTTTATTTCCTAATTAAACAGTCTTCACCACAAACCAAACAACATAATATCACATATATTATAGGATTAAATTCTCCATAATTAAGCAACTTATCTTTGAAGAAGAAAAGTTCTGAATATAGAAACTTATACAGTATGCAATTTATTCTTGTACGGATATTCGGTATCTAAAACATATGCCTGAACCCTACCCTCCTGGCAACGATTCACGACATTTCCCAACCAAAAAGACTGTTATGATTACTCTCAGAGCCCTTTAATGGCATTTTGATCATTTCTAAATATGAATGAATGTTTTGAGTAGCAAACGAAGATGTTTGCGATAACATGTAGCTCACAAAAATTCATTATGAATCTGTCGAATCCAAGTATCCTCTTGATAATAAAAGATATGAAAATACAAGTGTACAATTTCACTTGCAGGATATGAAGTATCCAATGTGTATGTCTGAATCCAACCTTCCCAGTAACGATTCACGACAATTAATGTCTGTTCTAAATACAAATACGCGTTATTAGCTAATAACTTAAATGGTATACCAATATGGCTCACCAATCGACGACATTTAACAATTCAATGACTCTTCAGTAACACAACTCGTTAGTTGTTTGTCATGACTTATTAAAATGCTTACGTTGCACAACTTTATACAAAAACTATAATTGTAATATCTATCTCTGTATATGCGCAACACAGAGTTCATTTGAAAAACGTTTGCTATAAAATATCATTTTAAAAATCTTTGCCCAACGCTGTTTTTTGCAAAACTGAGTGAGCATATTTGCACCTTGCTAATACCATGTCTGAAACAACTTAACAATCCTAAAACCGTAACTCCGGTTTAAAAACTGCCACATCTAAATAGGATGTTTGTTTGTATGGATCCCATCTCCCTAAAAACACCTAAAATGCAGTTTATACAAATCATCGGAAAACGTACCAGTTTGCGTCGTTACCTAAATATCTGAAAGATTTCAAAAACATGAACATTTTGACAGTCAAGTTACAAATATCCAACGTATGTAGCAGTGTGGCGTCTTGCCCGTGACTGAACAATATATCTTGCAATCTTTAGTGCTCCTGCACCTATGACCAATCTAAATATGTTTAGCAAAACCCAGTATCCTTACATTAAAAAAGGATATTTGATATACTAAGCAAATCTGTTAACAACTACTTATCTTATTCATTGCGATAGCTGAACCCTCCTTGTTTAGCGTTACTCACAATCCAAACATTGGCCCTCAGCGTTACTTCTTCTCATGCACCGGCGCACCTCTCGGGTGGCGTCGCATCTTTCGATGTTACTGGAACTCAAACGATCACATGGTCACTTTTCGGGTTTACATGTATAAAATCGTTTAAATCGTTTATGCAGAGCATTTTCATAAAAGGTCCAACAATCTTTTCTATCTTTTCTAAACCTTACGAAATTGCAAAAGATTACTTGTTTCAATATAAACTACTTCTTACCCTTGCCAAATCGTTGACGTTTTCTTACTGCATCAGCACGAAAGATGAGTATCAATCCAATGTAGAAACACATTGACGGTATTGCAGTAAATGCATCCTCTGTTCATCGTATACTTAGGTATCAAAATAAGCATATAACAAGGGCTAAATGATAAAGACCGAATGCATCAAAAATAGACGCATCATGCTTAAACTGTGTATAAACGCTTCGGTTGCTACTCGCAGAATAACACGATCCCATCGTGCATCCACTCACATAACCTACTCATGATCACATCATGTTATCCAATCAGTTGAAATCGCGTTCGATTTCACTAACGCTAAGACGTTATATCAACCGGAAATAAAATAATTCAACTCTAATTTCAAACGTGTTGAATTTTAATTATTCCACATATTCATAATCATTGTTCACAATATTAGTGGTATTTTTGTATGTTAATGAGTGTTTGGAACAAGTATCAGATCTAATTCATCTTGAAATATGGTATTATCAAAAATATAAAGATTTTCAAAACTTGCGCCTATTTCTTATTAAACAGATAATCTATTTAGGATTTCATATTATCAGATTAAAGAATGATAATTCTAAGAAGTCACCTTCATAAAATTAAGCAATAAAAATATTCTAAATAATATGAATATCAAATATTATTTTGATACTTATTCATACATGATATAATACACTTTGCATGCATGTGTTCAAATATAATCCAATTAAGTTCAAAATGGAAAAGAAATTAACAGATTAAAGTTCCCTTATTAATTTTCTCTGAATGCACTAAGCTAAATTAATTGTTTGATTCATTTGTTGAAAAGTTACTGTTGTAATTATATTCATTTATATATATGTATTACAAAAAAAGTTGAGAACAAGCCCTTCAAAGCACTTCAAAGGTAATCCAAGTTAAAACAAAATGCTTTGCTTAATCCATTGAGAAAAAATGTCTTCTAAATTCAGAAAAAATATTGAGGCACATTATAACATTAAACATTTTGACACAGACTCAATTTGTTTTCTTATATGCACCCATAATACAGAAAATAAACGTGGGTACGAGTTGTCTTGGGTACCAGTTGACTTGGGTACGAGTTGTCTTGGGTACAAGTTGTCTTGGGTACGAGTTGTCTTGGGTACGAGTTGACTAGGAAGCAAATTTTTGATAGCTCAAGTACCAGTCGACGGATTTGGTTCATATTTTATATGCTGATACCTTTATGACAAAGAATTTGGTTTAGATTGTATATGCTGGTGCCATGGGGACAGAGAGCTCTGGTCAAGAAAGAATTTTCAAGATGGCAACTGTCTATAAAACGGCCACTATATTTTCGTTGAAATGTAATTTTTAGTAGCTCGCATGCCAGTTGACAAGTTTACTTCAATTCAATATGCCGATGCCTAAGGGACATAGGATTTAGCACAAAATGGAATTTTCGAGATAACCGCTTTATTCAAAATGGCTACCTTTTTCATAAAAATGTAATCTTGATGACTCAAATAACTGTTGACATTTACGGTTCAAATTTTATTTGCTGATGCCTTAGGGACATAGGGCTCTTCTCGGGAAGGAAGATGGCTGTTCAAAAGGCAATATTATTCTTCTTCTGAAACTTATTTTCATAACAAAATGGTGAATGATTTGATGAAGTCTATGTCTATGTCAATAATCTGCAAAGGGCTAATAAGCCCATATGAAGCAGATATAGGAGTATGGGGTTAGCTCTGCCTAGTGTCGAATGGTCTTCTGTATGTGGTGGAAGTCAAATGTGGTGCTTAATTCCTTGTACAAAATATATAAATGGATATGAACTCACGTGTGGTCTTTGCACGAAGTAAAATCGACTGATAGAGTTCTGTTAAAAACCTGTTTGGGGACTTCAGTGGTATACCACAGCACCATCTATTGGATAGAATACTCTAATTTGCAGACATATAATGCCCAGAATAACTGGGAAACATGTGATCATAACAGTGAACGGTAAAATATTTGGGATTATTTTCTGCGGAGGGATGAGCTTGGTAGTGGTGAATTGGTCAATGTACACAAATATGATGGCGTTTAGGTACACAACTATGTATCGTCGGATATTTTTGTTGAATTTTTTTTGACATGATGGTGAGATGTTTCACCGTATTTCTCTGAAATTTAACATGCATCTCAATGGTGCAAAAAAGTAAGGAGAGTTCTACCATATGATCTTATTACCATTAACGTTATTATTAAACGTATAATGGACCGGAAATGGTTTTAATCTTGTCACTATCTATCTATCTATCTATCTATCTATCTATCTATCTATCTATCTATCTATCTATCTATCTATCTATCTATCTATCTATCTATCTATCTATCTATCTATCTATCTATCTATCTATCTATCTATCTATCTATCTATCTATCTATCTATCTATCTATCTATCTATCTATCTATCTATCTATCTATCTATCTATCTATCTATCTATCTATCTATCTATCTATCTATCTATCTATCTATCTATCTATCTATCTATCTATCTATCTATCTATCTATCTATCTATCTATCTATCTATCTATCTATCTATCTATCTATCTATCTATCTATCTATCTATCTATCTATCTATCTATCTATCTATCTATCTATCTATCTATCTATCTATCTATCTATCTATCTATCTATCTATCTATCTATCTATCTATCTATCTATCTATCTATCTATCTATCTATCTATCTATCTATCTATCTATCTATCTATCTATCTATCTATCTATCTATCTATCTATCTATCTATCTATCTATCTATCTATCTATCTATCTATCTATCTATCTATCTATCTATCTATCTATCTATCTATCTATCTATCTATCTATCTATCTATCTATCTATCTATCTATCTATCTATCTATCTATCTATCTATCTATCTATCTATCTATCTATCTATCTATCTATCTATCTATCTATCTATCTATCTATCTATCTATCTATCTATCTATCTATCTATCTATCTATCTATCTATCTATCTATCTATCTATCTATCTATCTATCTATCTATCTATCTATCTATCTATCTATCTATCTATCTATCTATCTATCTATCTATCTATCTATCTATCTATCTATCTATCTATCTATCTATCTATCTATCTATCTATCTATCTATCTATCTATCTATCTATCTATCTATCTATCTATCTATCTATCTATAGATATCATTTTTATTAATTTATTTGATATATTCTGCCACCATTATCACGAGGTAAAATTGAACAATGCCCTAGTGGTGCTACGTGGACCATTTGTAATATTCTTAGATTAACTATTGTAATGTTGCAATTATCAAATATTTTGTTTAATTTGATTCATCAATTTAAACAATATTGGATTTTAACAAATGATGGGATTGGGGTCTGGGAAATTCAGTGATACACTTTCATTTGGAGACATTTTGCCTCCTCTTAAAGGATCATTGTTTTTTATCAAAAACCTAGAAAATCTTATGAACAATTCTATAAATTGATCTCAGTTGCAGTTCCTCATAATTTTCGTGAGTTTTTCCATCATTTACAAAATGTCTTTATCAAATCAATAAGAAATATTTTATAGAGAAGATTAAATTGCTTCAAAGAATATATGCCAAGGTTCCCTAGATTGTCTATAAAGTAACAGAATATCAAAGTCAATTTTGAAAAAATCATTGTCGCATCCCGTGTTATTTCAATGACGTGAATTTAAATATACCTTTAATAGAACCTATTAATTTCTTCTGAATTAAAGCTATCAAAATCAATTCACTAGATAGGACCATTTTTCTTATATGCTTATAAACCGAACGCCAAACACCTAACACCAATAACAAAAATGTTGGGCTAAATCAATATGTCATTGCTTCTGGTGGTGACATTATAAAACGTACTCAAACAAATAAGATAACACAGAAAGTTAGAATATTTTTGTTCACTATCACAACACCAAATCACAATATCGATTATACAATACATGTCATACGGTTTCAAACTCAGAGTCATTTCAAACTCAGTTGATTCATATAAATTATGTAAAACAATTCCAACTCGATAAATAATTTAAAAAAGTCAACTTGTCTTTGTCATCTATCAATCATATCCAATAGTGACAAGTTTGAATCGTTGTCAACCCATCCTGCTGAGACTCATCTTCAGTAAGATAGTTCCAGCAAGGACGAGGCAGTTTCATGCAAATGGAACTAAAAATGAACCGTGGAACATTTCTACAGCTACTGCTCATTGCAATTACAGTTTCATACAGCGTTATACATGGAAGAATCTACAACGACCACAGTGAGTAAAATCTGAAATGATTTATTTTATTTTCACAGTTATTTACTTGAATAATGATTACTTGATTGTGTCATTTTACTTGCCCCAATCATATACATATCGAAATATACCTGTACATTGTACACACACAAGTACCACAGGACCAAAAATTCCCAATCGTTATCCGGGGTAAGATGACACCTTATTCTTTAAGGAATTCTGGTTGATGTTATTTCGCTAATGGTCAATGATCAATTGATCTTCCATTTATTGACAAAATATCGCCTGTTTTTATCTTTAATATCAACAAAAGCTAAACGTCCCAGCAGAGACGCACAAGAAATTGTGTAAAGTTATTATAAAATAAATGAAATGTCCCTTAGTGTTATGGTTTCGAATTATGATTTTGATCATTTTAGTACTTGAATGGATTACGATTTGGGATTGTAGGGTTTGTTTCATCTTATGACTGGTGTACTCTTAGATGTTTTCTGTGACCATCTTTGGTACTTTCCCGTTGATACCTTTGCGTATATTTTTTATTATATTATTATCGTACATCTTTGGTTCCACTCGCTTTGCGCTGATATTGTATTGATCGATTTTATAATGAATAATGAACACATTAACACATTAACTCCACAATATAGTAAAAAAGGTGATTTGAAAGTTATTTGTTTATTATTGTTTATCTTCCATTCTGTTTTCAGCTTATTTAGGTTGTTTTCAAGACAACGCCGGAAACCGTGATTTAGGCTTAAGAATTTCCAACAAGAACAACCGTTGGGACTGTATCGTGGCCTGCAAAGGTCAAGGCTACCGTTACTCGGGTAGGTTCGGGTACGGAAAGCACCGATGTACGGCAAACGAAAACGTTTATATCACGAAGATTGTCGAATCGAACATGCTTCAAGGAACCAATCAAGTTCCTTGAGGGGTTAGGGTTAGATGTTCGGCCATCTTTAGTTGCTGTTCTAAAATCGTTTACGTTTAGATGTTCAAATCCCGAAAAATAACTATCTAATTCAATTGTTTGCCACTTCAAACTATTTGCATGCTACAATTTTTAACATATTCTTTTTACGTTTTTACATATTAGAGAACTACAATCATTTTTTTACTGATTTAAATCATCTATATATTCTATCCAAGCCTTGTCCTCATCCAAGATTATCTGCATTAGCATTTTCATCAAATGGCATTTTTGGAACTTTTCATTTGCAATAACGCAAATGCGAGTAGGTAGTTACCAGTTTCACCACCAGGTGGTCAGATAGCATTGCGGGTATTGTAGAAAGTTCATTTTAACTTAAGTTACATCTGTTTTAGTGGTTCAATTTTCATAAAGCCCTTATGTATCGAATAGTTATGCAAATTAAAGTATGTCCAGTAAAAGAAAATATTATATGTCCAATACAAGAAAAGATATTTCACTTTTTGTGATTTTGTAATATGGGGTCTATGGGGAATCAACCCGAACTAGAAGTCACATTTTCAATAAAGATTAAATTTTCAAAGTTGATGAACAATTTTCGAAACCATATTTTTAGATGTATTTTTACATGTAGATTTCAAATATGACATCACTTTGACTAAATTTTGAATATTTAATGACGTAAATCAAGATCATTTTTACTCGCATCTAGTCTATTGAGAAATGATTGTATTAGACCACGGTATGACTCTGGAATATAAAAAAAAATCCGTAGCACAATAAAGGGCAGCAACAATTGAACCTATAGTATTATCTTTAATACTTTGGCTAATTGAAGAACAATTCATTGTGTATATATGGATATACAAGCTCAACAATTTAATTACCCAATGCAAGGCTTTCCTTGTCCTCCACTCACCTGAACAATCAGTCTTGGCTGAATTTGGCAATCATAAATGGCTTTTCTGAGATGCCAGATTAAAAAGCATCTGAGAACAGCTATTCTATATTATCCAAGGGAGACATGTCTTGCTAATCCTAGAGATAACTACATATGTTCTAATTGATGAGATCATTTGAAGGGTACATATTGTATGGTATGAACGATACTGTATTTTCAGCAGTGATGTCCTAAAGGGAGAACATTTGGAAATTTTTCATGACACACGCATACAAATCTTGACCATGACAAGCCAAAAATAATGATACATTCATATTTTTTCTTTAACATTTTCACAAATAATCATTTTACGATTATCTGAATTGTTATGGATTGACCTGCAATAATAAAAAATATTTAATAGATAAAAAATGTCTTTATTGGCCCAACATGTAGAAACTAGGTCAAATATCGCTGCGCTATATTGTGTTACCAGCATCTTTATTTGGCTCCCTAGGAATTTCATACCATGGACTATAATATCACTGATATAAGCATAATCGATAACTATTTTAGGAGTTATTTTTGTACTTTACATTTAAGGAATGCAATACGGAAACGAATGTCGGTGTGGACATTCCTATGGAAAACACGGCAAATTAGATGAATCAAGTTGCAACATGATGTGCACAGGCGAAGGCGCCACTCAGACATGTGGTTCCGGTTTGAAGAATAATGTTTACGACACTGGGTTCCGTTTTGAAGGTAAAGTAGAATACACATTATTCTTTTTAAAAAATGGGTATGTCATGGAGTTCTGATTTGAGTGTTAAGTCCAAACATAACACAAATGGGTATGTCATGGAGTGCTGATTTAGTGTTAAGTCCAAACATAACACAAATGGGTATGTCATGGAGTTCTGATTTAGTGTTAAGTCTAAACATAACACAAATGGGTATGTCATGGAGTTCTGATTTAGTGTTAAGTCTTAACATAACACGAATGGGTATGTCATGGAGTTCTGATGGAGTGTTAAGTCTAAACATAACACAAATGGGTATGTCATGGAGTTCTGATGAGTGTAAAGTCTAAACAAAACACAAATGGGTATGTCATGGAGTTCTGATCTAGTGTTAAGTCTAAACAAAACACAAATGGGTATGTCATGGAGTTCTGATGAGTGTTAAGTCTAAACATAACACAAATGGGTATGTCATGGAGTTCTGATCTAGTGTTAAGTCTAAACAAAACACAAATGGGTATGTCATGGAGTTCTGATTTAGTGTTAAGTCTAAACATAACACACATCGGTATGTCATGGAGTTCTGATGAGTGTTAAGTCTAAACATAACACAAATGGGTATGTCATGGAGTTCTGATCTAGTGTTAAGTCTAAACAAAACACAAATGGGTATGTCATGGAGTTCTGATTTAGTGTTAAGTCTAAACATAACACACATCGGTATGTCACGGAGTTCTGATTTGAGTGTCAAGTCTAAACAAAAAACAAATGGGTATGTCATCTGATTTAGTGTCAAGTCTAAACAAAACACAAATGGGTATGTCATGGAGTTCTGTTAAGTGTTAAGTCTAAACATAACACAAATGGGTATGTCATGGAGTTCTGATTGAGTGTTAAGTCTAAACATAACACAAATGAGTATGTCATGGAGTTCTGATTGAGTGTTAAGTCTAAACATAACACACATCGGTATGTCATGGAGTTCTGATTTAGTGTCAAGTCTAAACAAAACACAAATGGGTATGTCATGGAGTTTTGATTGAGTGTTAAGTCTAAACAAAACACAAATGGGTATGTCATGGAGTTCTGATTGAGTGTTAAGTCTAAACATAACACAAATGGGTATGTCATGGAGTTCTGATTGAGTGTTAAGTCTAAACATAACGCAAATGGGTATGTCATGGAGTTCTGATTGAGTGTTAAGTCTAAACATAACACAAATGAGTATGTCATGGAGTTCTGGTTGAGTGTTAAGTCTAAACATAACACACATCGGTATGTCATGGAGTTCTGATTTAGTGTTAAGTCTAAGCATAACCCAAATGGGTATGTCATGGAGTTCTGATTGAGTGTTAAGTTAATTAAAAAATATTTTCAAAAATTTGCAATCTATATTGAAAATTACTCTCTCAGTTCAAGCCCAGGCCGTGGCCCAGTGGCTAAAGCATCAGACTTGTGAATACACTTTTCCAGGTCCGAATCCCGGCCATGGCAAATCCCTTTCTGTTTTTCTTTATGTCGTAGCTACTACTATTACTGAGCCACTATATATTTTTTATCTCATTTTTATTTTACACAGTGTCATATTTATTACTTTTTGGGGTTTTATAATATAGGTAAAATGTCTGTGTGTGGCTTTAAGCACATGTTATGTTGAGAAGATCCAAATGTACTATGTAGTGCCAATCTGTATATGGATAACGATGGTTGGCTTATCTAAAATTATATGGGGGAAAAACAAGCCTGATACATTGATTGAAATACGGATTAAATTATGACCTATAAATGAGACCGAAAGGCATTGTGTTGTCGCCAATACAGATCGATAGTTGAATTGTTTCTTTGTTTAGGAAACTGCATGGCTACAATGCATGGTTTAAATTATTCATTTGATTGTTTTGCTAGTTTTGAATTTGTCAATATGAATGATGATATGACCAAGGCCATTCAATAACCGCGCATCTATAATTTAGGGAACATTTCAAGAGATCGGTTTTTCTTGATTTTCTTTTACAGAAGATCGTGTAAGTGCAGATGTGGGGAAACTATCATCCAGGGCTTCTGTTGAATGTTCCGGAAGTAACGCAACTTGGTCATGTGACAACGCTATAGATGGCCGGCTTCATTATACATCGGATGACATGTGGAAAGCATACTCGGA
The DNA here is from genome assembly GCA_903813345.2 of Owenia fusiformis. NCBI lineage: Eukaryota > Metazoa > Annelida > Polychaeta > Sabellida > Oweniidae > Owenia > Owenia fusiformis. Next base: position 981,055 of record CAIIXF020000004.1, on the reverse strand, counting down.
TTCTAGTATGTATTTTATTCAGATACCTTACCATTTTAAACGTTTGTATTTCAATCGTCACGGTGTTCATACAGGTCAAATGTAATATTGCATTTTTGTACCACTAATCTTCAAAAACATGCTTATGACTGCTATTCTACGTCTGTTTTCTGAAAGGTAATTGGCAAATCTGATCAAATATTGAAGAAATTGACGATTCCAGTTACTAAAATATCCATTTTAATAAAATGTAAAATTGGCTTAACTTTCTAAAAACTATTACCAGATATAGCCTAGCCTTGAACATCAATTCATTTTCCTTAAACGGAGTCGGGACTGTTGGAGTCTTTATTAGACAACCGGCATCTCGTAAGTCCATTATAGCAAAGTTACACTTGGTTTAGCTCATTTGTCATTGTTGTACTTTAGACTCATCCAACAACGTTGGAGGGTGGATCAATATAACCTTGGCCCGACCATATTGGATAAAGGAAGTTAGTCTGATACAGAACAGAGAGAGTATCTTAACACAGGCGAGTCAAGTGATGATCGAGATGAGTGAAGGCACAACCGTCAAGGTAATGCAATAAGCGTACAAGGAAGCATCAATAACGACTTATAAAAATTGTAACCTCCGATCACAGGGCTTCAAAATCCAGAATATATTCTTTCTTTTTACCCCCTGCGATAAGCAGTTAGCATTTCCCCGATTAAGAACTCGCAATCTGATTGGCTGTCGCAACACTGCGACAGAAATCATGTATAAGTCATTGCGCATAATAAGTTCACGTGATTCAGTTTAATCGGGCGCTTCCAAATTGGTTATAGCAAAAGGAAAGGAGTTACGTATTCTGGACACCTGCTTAGGAGGATGTAAAAATTGTAACACAGAACTTTATCTTATATTTTTACCTACCACACCTTGTTTTTCCAAATAGATGGATCTGTACAACCTTCCTGAATCTGATCGACGAAGTTTTAAGCTTTCTATATTAGCTAAGTGTAACATAGATTATATGTTGTTATTGTATTTTGTACCTTACATACCTTGTTTTTCCATATAAATGGATCTGTACAACATTCCTGAATCTGATCGTGGGTTTTTTAAATCGGACGGTTTTGAACTTTCCAAATTAGCTGAGTGTAGCAGAGATCATATGTTGTTATTGTATTTTGTACCTTACATACATAGATTTTCTAACGTTTGAGTGTAACGAATCAGTTTGAAAATTACTTTAAGTATTTCGGAAGGCGGATTGTTTACTGCGTAGCATTTTTATTAGGGTGATCGTAGGTGGTAAGTGAGTAGGGTATTCACGCTTGGAGTATTTCGTATGGACATGTGAATTATGTATGTAATGTAAGGTCATCTCGGTTTACACGCAAGCGAGGTATGACAAAGTTACACAGGCAAATGATTTAGATTTTTATATTTGTAAAATTTTCAAAATACCAAACATGGCATTGTTAAGAACAGGTGAATCGTTTATCGAAGTCCTCGTCCGTAACTCTGCTTCATTTCGGATCACGGGGCCGACTTTAAGTCGAGTACCTCCTCCCTCCTTACAAAGGGGGTTAAGGTTGGGTCACCGGAAGTTGAGAGATTTTCGATTAACCTTGTTTATTTCATGTAATAACACTTGTTTTATTAATATTAATTGTTACGAGCTTACCTTAAGTTCAGGAATGATAATAGCTTACCAATCATTTTAGAGTAAATGTAAGGCTTCCTTGCCTGTTACTAAGGTATTTACACAGTAAAAAACATTTGGATATCATGTTAGAACTGATTCAGTTGAAAAAGCACACTAACGCTGTCGGTCAGCTTAGTATAACGATGTCGGTCAGCTTGGCTACTACGCCTTTACTTATTGCTCAAAACAGAATTTTATGATTTACTATTAGACTTAATAGTGCAAGGCGAATATTACAGAATTTGATATTGACATTATACGATGCTGTCGGTCAGCAAAATGTTGCTCAGAGTAACATTCAGAAGTTGAGATTTGTGGTAAGGAACGAGATGTATAGTTGCTTGATGTAATGGACTGATGAATAAATGTCATACTCGCCCACAAGGCCATTACTATTTGAAAATTAATTTAGTAGTTGTGTTCTATATTTTTGGTAAACGAGGAGTTTAGTTTACTTAACTTATTTTTCCATATAGATGGATCTGTACAACCTTCCGTTCAAAACAGTTTCTTTGTCCAACTGTCCATACAGGGTGTCCGGAAAGTAAAGATACAAATACTCTAATTTTAATAGATTTAGTTTTTTTGTAATGAAATTGCTACAGATTGTAGAGGAACTATATTACAATACATCTACCAACTTTTGTAACATATTGTCTAAACGCGTTAAAATTACGGTTGTCATAGTAACGGTGGTGAGGGGTATGCGGAGCAGTTTCAGGATATCGCTAAATTGTGATGAATTGCAAAAATATAACCATTTGAAACAGTGTTTATTATTGTATTTTTTATCAATGTTTTGTTTTCAATATTGTATTCTTGCTGCCATAGTATTCTCTTTAGTATAATGATATCATTGATACATATCATAACTATGTAATGTCACCAGTATAATCATAGAAAAAGTATATGAGTGCTTAGAAAAGGGGTCCCTGGATTAATAGGAAAGTCAACAGTCCACCTCCTCAGTCAATGCACCAATTCACAAAGCAAAAGAAAACAAATCTTACAATTGTATGTCTTGACATTAAACCTTTTTGCACAATGGCCCATATTACCCTCTGATAATGGCCAGTTGGACTTCTACATTAATGAATAGTTAATAAAACAATATTTGTTAGAAGTTCAACATAAAAATGAGACTCAGCTGGAAGCCAATGTTATCAGCAATCTTAGAGATTGACAGCAGTGGTTTTGTCAAGTCTTTGAATCTCCGGTCAAAATTCACAAAGAATATTTAGATAATGGTGGGAAATACATAATACTGGATAACAGTAGTAGTGTCAAATAAATAAATAATGTTACAGTACTAATCCTTTGCTGTTGTGGTACATAATCTGATGTATGATAGCAACAGACGATGGAGTGTCAAGATGATATGAACAGGAGAAAAGAATTATAAAACATAATTGTGATGCTGCTCCACATACCCGCGACTCCTGTTACCATAACAACCATAACTTTTTTATTTTACAACAATTTGTCATGACAGTTTCAGGATATATTATCATAATGTCATTCTACAATCTCTAGTAATTTCATCTCACAACAGGTAACTCTATTGAAATTAGAGCATTTGTATCTTTACTTTCCGGACACCCTTGTATGTTCCCAAATAAGGGAGATTGTAAAACTTGGAATCTAGTATGATTTATTAGGTAGAATGGGCGGTTAAATCGCAAGTGGCGTTTTTCCATTAGAATATATATCACTGCAAAAACTCTCTTCTTTATCATTCGACTCATAAATGGTATCTAAAATGCTTAACATACAAAAAAATTAAGCATTACAAAGAAGTAGTCACTACCCGACCACTTATTATATGGTACCAATTGTGCAAATACAAAAAAACGGCAACCCTAATTTTTCCTCATATCTTTGTCATTTATTTTGCCCTGATATTTGGCGCACGTGTACATCATACAATATCATACTAGACAGCGACATTTCATGAACATTGGACTGATAGTCGCAATGTTACAGCACTTTAAACAAGGTGCCCCAGTTTTCCAATGTCGTCCTATAGGCAAACCTTTTCCAAACCTGTCAATGTCAATGAACTGCATTCCTCAGCAAGAATGGCCTGAACGACACATGTGATCTTTATTTTGAGGTCAAATGTCTTTCTGGTGTTATTACCCTACACTTTATCTTTGGGGTATCCCCACTGGTAAAGATTGAATGGGGCCATATCTGGACTATGGGGTGCCCTTTCATTGTCTGTTGTACTGCTGATAATATGGTCATTGAAGTGGTCCCAAAGCCATTATTGTGCACCATTGGGTGTATGGCGTATGGTTCTGTCTTGTTGAAATCACTGTTGCTGCCTATCAGCCCCCCTGGGTTCACCTAAAGTCCTCAAAAACCTTATATGAGGATCACAAAATAGAGTTTGATGTTGGCAGTTATTGCATATCCGTTGATATCATCAAAGGTAAAGGACCCTATCTTCTGAGAACACACAAAACTGTGCATCTGTCTGTGTGAAGGTGCCTCTCCACTACTTCACCAAGTGCTTGGCTCCCCAAGAGTACACAATTGTTAGAGTTTACCAGTGCATCGAGTTGGAAATTGAGTTCATTTGAATAACAGACCAGCTCAGACAGCCCGAAAGTGGCCATCTGGGGCATGTTGTTTAAAATGCAGTAATATTGTGACTATCAGTCTGATGGTCATGAAATATGGTAGGTTGGTAGGAAATTGAATGATGTACAAATGTGTAAAATATCAGGGAGTTATTTTTTAGATTGACAAAGATATTAGAAAAAACTAGGGTTGGTGTTTATTTTGACCACCCTGTATAAACCAGAAATGAAATATAAATCGAAGTTGCTGATACGTCTTAAGTCGAAGGTGTTGAGCGTTGCTCAGAACCACATGTAAATAGACTTTGTCTAATGTGCAACTCACCTAACACCTTGATTCATTTTATAAAAAAAAATGTAAAATGCTTGAATATTTAAGGGTCCGATTCGATCATATTTATTGGCAAATCGGGAAATTACGTCAGCTTTATTTGCTCCCAGTTGTTTTGATGATTGTTTCCTGATTTGCTCCCATTTGTTTTGATGATCGTTTCCTGATTGTAAGGACGATATACCAGATGTACCAACTGGGAGAATTAAGGCTCTCACCCTGTAAATAATTAACACTAAAAGTGTATGTTACGATATGTAATAGAAGATTCTTTTCACCTTAGAACAGAATAATAAACGATTTAATTTGGAGATTTGAAAACTCAACTTTATTTTCACTTCTGGTTTGAGACTATACAATGATGCCACCTATCGGCTGATCTAGAAACTATAGCACAATAACACAATAGCACAATCATGCAACAGTGTATATATTATTTCTATTTTCTTACATTACATTGAATTATTATTATAAATGATTATGTTTGATGATCAGAATTGGTCGCAATGAAGAAATATGTATTATGTGTGTGTCATTGTCAGATTTCGGCCCATTGGTCAATAAAGCTGTGACGTCACGAGGAGGTATCGCAACCGGATCTTCACAGGTAGATGCGGGAAGGTCGAAGGCGCACGTGAATGATGGTACATTAAAAGCTGAACATGCATTTGGTTGTTTCTCTGGCGGCAATGCTGGTTGGATTCAGATAACAATGGATGCAAACTACTGGATTTTTGTTGTGAAGTTTATAAATCGAATATCCCTAAATCAGCAAATGAGAGATGTTTCGGTGGAGTTCAGTGATGCTTCGACAGAAACTGTACGTAATTTGAATTGATTGATGTATATATGCTACTCCTTGATAATTCAATACAACCTGCCTATAGTACGCTTTATAAAATACATACAATTTTTGACTTTTGTAAACACTTATCATTACTACGTTGGCTACTAAAGTAAAGAGCTATTCAAAATACAATCTGCTAATGCCATGGTCACATTTCCTCCGATTTTCAAAACCGGCGCCTGGCTGATGAGTATTTTGTCCAAAATTGCATTCAGTTATGAACAAAATACTAATAATCATCGATCGGGGGCCGTTGTTGAAGATCGGAGCAAATGTCACCATGGCATTAAACAATAAAGCCTTTTATATCTGCACTAAGGTTACTGCTGTTGAGGTACAATACGTTGATTGCTCAACATCAAAATGGACATCTTACCCTCTCCCAAAGGCTAGACGCTCTAACTTTGTGAAATTCACCGTTTTAACTACGATGCCAGCGTCTTCGAGCAGCATGTATGTTGGTTTCAGAGAAATTCAGATTTTCACAGGTATGACAAATGTACACTCTCTTCAGGACACAACATGTTAAGTCTGTGTTCATTAGAGGAATCAACATGTTAAAGCTGTATTCATTATAGGAAACAACATGTTAAATCTGTATTTATTATAGGAAACAACATGTTAAGTCTGTGTTCGCTATAGGGTACAACATGTTAAATCTGTATTCATTATAGAAACAACATGTTAAGTCTGTGTTCATTATAGGAAACAACATGTTAAATCTGTGTTCATTATAGAAACAACATGTTAAGTCTGTAATCATTATAGGAAACAACATGTTAAATCTGTGTTCATTATACAAGCAACATGTTAAATCTGTGTTCATTATAGGAAACAACATGTTAACTATGTGTTCATTATAGGGTACAACATGTTAATTCTGTGTTCATTATAGGAAACAACATGTTAAGTATGTGTTCATTTTAGGAAACAACATGCTGACAGCATCATCCCCGATAGTGGACGATACGTTCGATGTTAAAAAGAAACCCAGTCTTCGGACCTTGACTGACATGGATACATCTGTTTGTTCCTTCGATGTTGCTGAGCTAGCCGGGAGAAATCTAATGCTTTACACGAATGCGATTGGCCTTCAAGAATTCAAACTGAAGATTACAACAAACGGTGGAGCTGCGGGTGATTTTGATGTGTATCAGACGTACGACATCAATGCTGAAGTGGGCAATGCAACAACGACTAAGTGTAATGCTCCGGTTAGTTTGAGTTCCGCTCAGTTTGAATGGATCTGCGAGTGTGGTGGCGACTGTTACGCTGCTTTGGTCCGTGTTCAGCCAAGTGATCCAAGTTATCAGATATGTGAGATTGAACTAAATGCCCTTTAAATAAATTTAAATTTTCTTCAAAATGAGCCTTAATAAAATAAAGCGTCTTCATTCTTTAAATACAGGTTTGCCATAAATCTTGAGGTACAATAAAACCTGTGTACAATGAACATCTATGGAACCACAAAAATGTGTTCATTATAAGTAGGTTGTCACTACAGAGGCCATTTTGACTGAACACAGAGGAGTATGTGCTGAAAAAAGGTGTTTATTAGACACAGGTGTTCACAATAAATGTTGTGTTCACTAAGACAGGTCAATTTCGACATAATTTATGGTTACCCTAATGTGATCAACGTATTTTTCATAATACTAATGGTCAGGTTGTTTAAATTATTTTTGAGCTCAAATTATTGAATCAAGATCATCACAAACTATTGAGATGTGCTCGCCAAATAGTTGTAAACGAGAAAAAACTTAGACCACACAAATGTTTGTTAGACAGGTCTATGAAAAAGATTGTGAAGTTTCACTATCACTAGAAAATGGTATATTATCAAAAGTGTGAATGCTTTTTGGACTACTCTGTAAAAGGTAATTTATATTATTATGCACCTCATTAAATTTCTCAAATCTGATTGGTTAAGAGCTGCAGGGTCTATTGCTATACGTGGCAGCAAGATCATCCCGTATGCCAGAATACCTATCCTCGAAAACAAATACTAGGCTCGGCTTCTGTTTTAGTAGACCCATTCTTTAAAATAAAGTATTTCTCAAGGGAGGTGCATAATAAAATAAATACTGGATGACCCTCGAAAAAACATTTTTTATATTTTTTTCCTCGGATAGGTATTCTGCCATATCCACCTGGCATATCCACTTGTAAAAACAAATTAAGAAATCTTTCCTAGACTTTACTGAAAAGTACAAGTCATTAATTTTGAAATTTCAAATTTTACCACTTGAGATGCTGAAGGATGTAGGAATTGTATAATTTTGCAATGAACTCACAATTGTTTCACAATTGGTACCTTTTGAGGTGGATCCCGGCTATGGCATTAATGGTTGAGAAATAGGGATCGAAACCAGCCATAGTTTCCTCCTGATGACCATTGTGAATTGTTGTGTTTTATGGATTATGATGACGGCTTTGCGAATGGATGTTCACCCTTTGAACTGCCCATGGACTTCGAGACAGGATTTTATCTACCCAACATCATTTGAGACTGAATACTCTATCTTTTATGAGTATTAGTATGTACAACTATTTTTGATGTTATGAGTATTGGCTATCAATTTCTAATTTTTTCTTCAACATTTATTGTAATGACTTCAGTATAAATGAAATGTCCCTTGGTATTCTGGTCCTAGATTGTGATATTGGTTCTCGATCGGAGGGGGGAGGGGGATGTTAGACATTGTTTCTTTCCACGTTAGATCATGGTTTTGGGATATAAAGGGTCTACTTTTCTTATGACAGATTTACACTTTCAGTTTGCTTTTCTTGTTGGGTTTCTTTAAAGTTTTTAGTCACTCTTTCCTTTTGGCATTTGCGCTTCTATATTCATGGTCATCCAGTATTTGTTTAATAGTCGGTTCTACTTAATTCATGATCTTGTTTGTTTTTATATATCGGCTAAAAATTATTTTTTCATTCAATATTTTTTCACCAGGTCTTAAATACACAAGTTCATCCTGCACGCTAGGTTCAAACGTTGGAGTTAAACAACTTTTGACTAAAAGTATTCAATCATTTGGTATGACTAAAACAACAGAAAATAATCAAGGGTTGATATTGGTGTTATATCTTGTCTTAAACTCATGCTGTAAAAAGTTTCTATCCTCAAAAGGAAGGCCATTGACTTCTTGATTGGAACTCTCTCTTCCCAATTCTCTTATATGCTATTGGTTTTACAAATATTTTAGTGGCCAAAATCTTGTTAAAGAAATTTGTATTCAGCAATGACTTTCTTCATGAAATAACATTTTACCTACACATATCCTGCATCAATCCAATTTCATGTATGAAAAAATGTATCAAAATTTGTTTTCAGAATATCATCAGTAGTAAAACTTAGTATTGTTTGTCTGACATATTAAATTTATTTTTTGATTTTTTCGTTCTATTTTTATATCATTATTTTGCCTAACTATATGCAAAGAAATTCATTTCAACATTTAAAGACTGTTTACTTTGTATGGCTACAAGGTCATATTCAAATGTAACGAGAAATGAAAAACAGTAACCTCTATAGGAGCCTTTTTGGTGGACGCGGTTTCTTAATTTGATAATGAAAATAGGGTTTTCAGTTTATGAAAGATTAAAACATGTGAAATCCATCATTGCGATAACGCTATAGTATTCGTTGCTTAGGTAGCATACGCTCCCCTCATAAAGGATGAATTATCAACGCCTGTATAGATAAGGCCATTTAAATTGTTTAAAGAACCCCCGATAAGGAGAGCTTTTAAAAAGGACATTGGTTTTTCATTCTGGATGTGATCATCATGGAAGTTTAACACTACATCAGAGATGATCTTAGATATTAGGTGATCTTAGATATTCCCAAAAACAACTTGTTTGATATAAAAATTGCTTTTTCAAGAACATTTTTGCAAGGCAATGAACTCGTTTTTTAAGGTTAGACTCTTTATTTGTGGTTAAAATTCGTGTATGGCCTGATGGGATAGGGACAAAGTGTCACAGTTGTAAGATTCTTATGATATATTTGTGGTGGAGCGCCCATCGATGTCTTTACGAAAACTAAGACTTTGCTTCATTATGTTACCTAGCCACATTCTATTTTGCTCATACAGTAATGGGAAAGTTATTGATTTTCAATTGATTTCAAAATGTAACGGTTAAATATGGAAAATTGAATTTTATCGCTTCAAAAAAAAACGTTCTTCAAACGCACGTGTTAATAATTCGAAGAAAATATTTCAGGATGTATAAATTCACCTCATTTCTAAAAGTATGTCAAAATTTCATGATGATCACTTCCAGAATAAAATAGTTGTGTCCTTCTAAAAAGCTCTCCTTATCGGTTTTTGATGATTCAAACATTGACAGGATTTGATACTTTATCAAATGAAAACATTGGGTTGCCAAACTTGTGGAGGGGAGTGTACGTTATCATATGAAAACATTGGGTTGCCAAACTTGTGGAGGGGAGTGTACGTTATCAAATGAAAACATTGGGTTGCCAAACTTGTGGAGGGGAGAGTACGTTATCAAATGAAAACATTGGGTTGCCAAACTTGTGGAGGGGAGAGTACGTTATCAAATGAAAACATTGGGTTGCCAAACTTGTGGAGGGGAGAGTACGTTATCAAATGAAAACATTGGGTTGCCAAACTTGTGGAGGGGAGTGTTCGTTATCATATGAAAACATTGGGTTGGCAAACTTGTGGAGGGGAGTGTACGTTATCAAATGAAAACATTGGGTTGCCAAACTTGTGGAGGGGAGAGTACGTTATCAAATGAAAACATTGGGTTGCCAAACTTGTGGAGGGGAGAGTACGTTATCAAATGAAAACATTGGGTTGCCAAACTTGTGGAGGGGAGTGTACGTTATCAAATGAAAACATTGGGTTGCCAAACTTGTGGAGGGGAGTGTACGTTATCAAATGAAAACATTGGGTTGCCAAACTTGTGGAGGGGAGTGTACGTTATCATATGAAAACATTGGGTTGCCAAACTTGTGGAGGGGAGTGTACGTTATCAAATGAAAACATTGGGTTGCCAAACTTGTGGAGGGGAGAGTACGTTATCAAATGAAAACATTGGGTTGCCAAACTTGTGGAGGGGAGTGTACGTTATCAAATGAAAACATTGGGCTGCCAAACTTGTGGAGGGGAGTGTACGTTATCAAATGAAAACATTGGGTTGCCAAACTTGTGGAGGGGAGAGTACGTTATCAAATGAAAACATTGGGTTGCCAAACTTGTGGAGGGGAGAGTACGTTATCATATGAAAACATTGGGTTGCCAAACTTGTGGAGGGGAGAGTACGTTATCAAATGAAAACATTGGGTTGCCAAACTTGTGGTGGGGAGTGTACGTTATCATATGAAAACATTGGGTTGCCAAACTTGTGGAGGGGAGTGTACGTTATCAAATGAAAACATTGGGTTGCCAAACTTGTGGAGGGGAGTGTACGTTATCAAATGAAAACATTGGGTTGCCAAACTTGTGGAGGGGAGTGTACGTTATCATATGAAAACATTGGGTTGCCAAACTTGTGGAGGGGAGAGTACGTTATCAAATGAAAACATTGGGTTGCCAAACTTGTGGAGGGGAGTGTACGTTATCAAATGAAAACATTGGGTTGCCAAACTTGTGGAGGGGAGTGTACGTTATCAAATGGAAACATTGGGTTGCCAAACTTGTGGAGGGGAGTGTACGTTATCATATGAAAACATTGGGTTGCCAAACTTGTGGAGGGGAGAGTACGTTATCAAATGAAAACATTGGGTTGCCAAACTTGTGGAGGGGAGAGTACGTTATCAAATGAAAACATTGGGTTGCCAAACTTGTGGAGGGGAGAGTAAGTTATCAAATGAAAACATTGGGTTGCCAAACTTGTGGAGGGGAGTGTACGTTATCAAATGAAAACATTGGGTTGCCAAACTTGTGAAGGGGAGAGTACGTTATCAAATGAAAACATTGGGTTGCCAAACTTGTGGAGGGGAGTGTTCGTTATCATATGAAAACATTGGGTTGGCAAACTTGTGGAGGGGAGTGTACGTTATCAAATGAAAACATTGGGTTGCCAAACTTGTGGAGGGGAGTGTACGTTATCAAATGAAAACATTGGGTTGCCAAACTTGTGGAGGGGAGTGTACGTTATCAAATGAAAACATTGGGTTGCCAAACTTGTGGAGGGGAGTGTACGTTATCATATGAAAACATTGGGTTGCCAAACTTGTGGAGGGGAGAGTACGTTATCAAATGAAAACATTGGGTTGCCAAACTTGTGGAGGGGAGAGTACGTTATCAAATGAAAACATTGGGTTGCCAAACTTGTGGAGGGGAGAGTACGTTATCAAATGAAAACATTGGGTTGCCAAACTTGTGGAGGGGAGAGTACGTTATCAAATGAAAACATTGGGTTGCCAAACTTGTGGAGGGGAGAGTACGTTATCAAATGAAAACATTAGGTTGCCAAACTTGTGGAGGGGAGTGTACGTTATCAAATGAAAACATTGGGTTGCCAAACTTGTGGAGGGGAGTGTACGTTATCAAATGAAAACATTGGGTTGCCAAACTTGTGGAGGGGAGAGTACGTTATCAAATGAAAACATTGGGTTGCCAAACTTGTGGAGGGGAGAGTACGTTATCAAATGAAAACATTGGGTTGCCAAACTTGTGGAGGGGAGAGTACGTTATCAAATGAAAACATTGGGTTGCCAAACTTGTGGAGGGGAGAGTACGTTATCAAATGAAAACATTGGGTTGCCAAACTTGTGGAGGGGAGTGTACGTTATCAAATTAAAACATTGGGTTGCCAAACTTGTGGAGGGGAGAGAACGTTATCAAATGAAAACATTGGGTTATTGGGTTGCCAAACTTGTGGAGGGGAGTGTACGTTATCAAATGAAAACATTGGGTTGCCAAACTTGTGGAGGGGAGAGTACGTTATCAAATGAAAACATTGGGTTGCCAAACTTGTGAAGGGGAGAGTACGTTATCAAATGAAAACATTGGGTTGCCAAACTTGTGGAGGGGAGAGTACGTTATCAAATGAAAACATTGGGTTGCCAAACTTGTGGAGGGGAGTGTACGTTATCAAATGAAAACATTGGGTTGCCAAACTTGTGGAGGGGAGAGTACGTTATCAAATGAAAACATTGGGTTGCCAAACTTGTGGAGGGGAGAGTACGTTATCAAATGAAAACATTGGGTTGCCAAACTTGTGGAGGGGAGAGTACGTTATCATATGAAAACATTGGGTTGCCAAACTTGTGGAGGGGAGTGTTCGTTATCATATGAAAACATTGGGTTGCCAAACTTGTGGAGGGGAGAGTACGTTATCATATGAAAACATTGGGTTGCCAAACTTGTGGAGGGGAGAGTACGTTATCAAATGAAAACATTGGGTTGCCAAACTTGTGGAGGGGAGAGTACGTTATCAAATGAAAACATTGGGTTGCCAAACTTGTGGAGGGGAGTGTTCGTTATCATATGAAAACATTGGGTTGCCAAACTTGTGGAGGGGAGTGTACGTTATCAAATGAAAACATTGGGTTGCCAAACTTGTGGAGGGGAGAGTACGTTATCAAATGAAAACATTGGGTTGCCAAACTTGTGGAGGGGAGAGTACGTTATCAAATGAAAACATTGGGTTGCCAAACTTGTGGAGGGGAGTGTACGTTATCAAATGAAAACATTGGGTTGCCAAACTTGTGGAGGGGAGTGTACGTTATCAAATGAAAACATTGGGTTGCCAAACTTGTGGAGGGGAGAGTACGTTATCAAATGAAAACATTGGGTTGCCAAACTTGTGGAGGGGAGTGTACGTTATCAAATGAAAACATTGGGTTGCCAAACTTGTGGAGGGGAGTGTACGTTATCAAATGAAAACATTGGGTTGCCAAACTTGTGGAGGGGAGTGTACGTTATCAAATGAAAACATTGGGTTGCCAAACTTGTGGAGGGGAGGGTAGTTTTGATGGGCACAATGACAAATTAGTAAACCGTGCTATCACATGGCGAATTATTATTTCGAATTTGTACTTCTATACTGCATTCTGTCATTGATATTGATGAAAGCTGTGTGATGAGAACTTTCGAAATTGAAAATACATATTTGCTGTAAAGACTGAGAAAAGGCATAGATTAGTCTACTGTTTACAAATACACCTATTATTCTATCTATTTGAAGTGTTTGTTGTTGTTTTATTCCCCTGTGGCTTGTTGAAATTGAATTGCTATTTACCAATTGAATGCGCCACAGTTGCATCCTATATATGAGGGTTGGATTCCACTACTGAAAATGTTTTTTCTTATCAGAGCCTCATACACTAGAGCAGGCAGATGTATGTAATGTTCTAATTTCTGAAGACATAATTACAACTATTTCTTATATTCTTTTAGCTCCAATCAATTTGCAATTGGGCGTGTAAAAACTGTGAAGGGAGAACTATTCCATTACGGCGATAATTCTACACTCACTGACAAATTATCTTAAAGCTTGACGTGAAGCTTGACCACCGTTTAAGTTTTGAGGGACGGTACTGTTCTCACAGGCCATCTTTTTATTGAATTGTTAAACCTTTTAACAATATTTCGATCGCAAGAACAAGTTAATCGCAATACTATGCCGTTAAAAATGAATACATAAATGATGCATATTATAGTAAAATTGCAACGATGTACACCAAAAATGCATTTTAATCGTTTAAAGCGTATCATAGTTTCTACTTACAAGACTTAACAAAACAAAATGTCACCACCTAGTTGCTCAAAATATTATAAGTTAAACCTTAAGTCAGATTTGAACTTTTGAGAACACGTAGCTGATCTTTGAAAAAATGGTCAATTTGAAGCAAGTTGAAAGATACCTTTTTTGAACTTTTTTGACCTTGTCGAGAATGTCATTGAAGATCAAATCTCAAATTTGAGTCAGATTTTAACTTCTGAGAACTTGTAAATGATTTTGGAAAAAATTAAGTCATTAATCTAAACAGTATTTGTTAAAGTTATATATTGGAAATTGTAAGAATTTGTTCCAGACGGCGACCGCTAACCACCGTCACAACAAAGCTAGAGACCATAACAATATGTCACCACTTGAGGTGTACATTAAAAAAAACATTTTCACATATTTCACGCATTTTACAGTAATATCAAAAGTAAATAACGCCTCATGAATATATCAGGGGAAGGGTTTGGGTTTGGAATTGGAATGGGATCACATTTCCTGCTCAGTTGGACGAATCAGGTCGGCTGTTTACCTTCTAGACCAATAATTCTACGTCTAGCTATCTAGATGACTGTATCCGAGTGTCAATCCATCAAATAAAAAAATGCATATTTCGTAAGACTTTTGCGCACGCGTGTACATGCGCATTGTACTGTAGCGCGAGTTATTTTGTAACAACTCTTTACTTTCGAAAGTCAAGAGATCTCGCGAGACCTAAAATGGCTACAATCTAAATTCAAAAGATTTGTTGTCTAATATAACATTGATTTACTACAACAACAGACTGTTTAAGGATCAAAATAGGGTAGCAACAAATAAATTATGCATTGATTCAAATATATAGTGTATTATAAACGCTACTCAGCATAGCGTTTAGTCAAAGTGGGCTCGATTTTTTCACCTCTGAGAATTTTCAATCCAGCGCCCTAGAGCTGTCAGCTCGGTAGAGTAACTTACGGCCCTTTCTGGCCCTGACTGTGTATCAATAATAAGGAAAATAATTGTAATTAGGTCACCATATAAATCAATAGAGAGTAGGACCAAAATTTGATAGGACCACCTACCCTTTTACACTGGTGTGTTTGGGGCTTTATCTTCATGTTTTAAGAGTTTTTACATTACTTTTGTAAACGCTGTTGGGTAATAATTAGAAGTGCTCAGAGCTGGCGTGGACTCTGATCTAGCAGACTCTCTCCGTTTATTGCGAGTAAGATACCACCATGCTATAATGTAAAATTGTTTTGCTATTCTATTTTGAACTCACTTCTGTTGCGCCCCCCCCCCCCACAACAGCATTTGTATATCTGTGTATGACAGAAACTATTTTTCTGGACTTTGATGTAACTTCACTTACTTTCAACAATGATTGGCTTACTGTTAAGTTAATTTCGTATTGAAACAACAATAAGTCACAAACTATAGTTTTTAATTCGTTTCTTTCAAATAGTTGTTCATCGACACACAGAATATATATTATAAGGATTTAACTTCGTTTGTCTGGATAAAATTTTACAGAAAAAAACTATTAAACTGTAATGGGGTCAAAATCATAAAGAATTATCCAGTATTCAAGATTTTAACATCTCATTATACCCTTCATCGCGTTTTCATCATTGACACACAGGCAAATCAGGTCTCAGTCGACGGTACAAAAATTAATGTTCATCGCCGCGATTTCATTCAACATGACGCCCTTCAGAGAAAATCTGAATGTAAGTTTGTAAAAATTAAAACACTCTCCTGTAGTTATATCTTTACATATATTTGTAAACTTTTCTCTGTTCCTAGCTTTGATCGACCTTAACAGGCTTGGAAAATATAAGTACTTTGGGCTTTCTATTGCATGTCCATGCTCGTACTATAAAATAACCAGTCCTAATGTCTAATTATCACTAGAAGGTGTTCCCCCATGGTGCAAATGCATTGTCGCTATTAGCCAGATGAGGAGCCAGTTCGGGATAATGACGGGCAAGAACGTCACCAAAAAACGTCTTATCCACCCACTCCAAACCCTCCTTCGTGTAGAACTCTTCTGTGTAGTCGTCAGTGAAGAACCGGTCAGTTTCAAGCCTTCTGCGAGCAGCAACGGCAAAAATCCTGAAAAGCAAACACATTCTTCATTTTATTTGTGCAATTTCAGTTTCAGCAAATGTGAACTGCAACCACCTTTTCAAAATGCTTTAAATGTAGGATCCTCGCATGTACAGTTTTTAAATTGATTCGTATAGTTGTCTTATTACAAATTTCCTTTTTTAGTTTATGGTGAATAAGTACTATAAACTTGATGGGGAACTACATGTAGTGCACCCGTGGGACCATAATTCTTCCTATCTGTAAAGGTATTTCCTCAAGCGTGACATATTATGTGGGACAAAAATTACATACATCCGTTCCACTACCTGAAAATCGTGTCACTAAAACCAAATCCATCTGGCACATCGCTCTCTGCTAATCCACCAACTAGAAGGTCAACCATATCGATATCATTGTCATATACTTCCTTCAGAGCAGCAACAATCGCTGGATCGGGATTTAGTTCTTCGAACGTTTTCACAGGTGGAAGGTTCATCAACCGTCGGAATTTGTTGTATCTAAAAAGCAGTTGCAATTTATGTACGTTTAGTTTTTCATTTTAAACTGTAAACAGAATTTAGGGAAGGAATGGATACAGATTCTATCGTATATCGATATATTCTATATGTCTGGTTTTTGAGCACAAAGTGACGGGTGCTAAATGAATGAAACGCTTCGTGTTCAGGTGTAAGAGAGTACATCGTATAAGCAAAGTTATATAAGCAAAGGAAAAAGTAAGGATTTCCTATGCTTATTGTAGCCAAATAATCGTTTTTCAATTGCATTTGCTGTTGTGAAAATTAAATCGTTGATAAGTCAGGCCCGTAGCCAGGATTTGCCAAGGGGGGGTGGGGGGGTTCAGTTTTCAAAAATTTCCAGGGGTGGTTCACATTTGACAATTTTGGCCTAAATATGGCTAAAATCACTTGAAAAGTGCTCAAAATGGTGAAAAACTGCATGATTTTGAAAGAATTTTTGGCCAGGGGGGGGGGTTCGCCCCCCCCCCCTGGCTACGGGCCTGTAAGTAGATGTACCTTGCGATTCCTCGTTCTCTATCACGCACCAAATCGATCATTCCCAAGTCGATCGACGGCCCTCCTTCCGGCATTTGAAGATTACGAAGGAAGTTCGGGTAGTTGTGGAGCTTCATCGCGCCAGAATATGCATTTCCAAAAGTGAACAGAACGTCCCGAATGTCGTTGTTATCCAGTACTTCCTCAGACTTATTGAACATTACTTCGGGCAAATTATACCTAGAAGCTATAAAGAGTTTCATAGTTTCATTCATAGGTTCTGGCTAGATATACATCCAAGATGGCAGCACTAGCAGAATCCAATAAATGAACACATCTCGATTACCATGCCATCTTTGTTTAAAAAATATTTCTATCGGCCTTATCCTGTAGTTTCATTGAACAAGATTATTGAAAATATGCCGGAAAAGCCCCTCTTCTGGGTTATACTTGTCAAAAGTATTATTTAGTCTATATGTATTTATACATAAGCATCCAAATACAATCGGACATAACTTACCAAGAGTGCCATTCGTGTGGCGTCTTATCTCTATGTTGTCTGGTACCAACGGATGCAACCGATACACTGCAACGAATTCTTCTGATAAGGCAAAAGGAACTCCCCTCGTGTCCTTGGGGTTTCCTGCAAAATAATATTCGTATATGTGTAATGTATAGAGTTCCCACGTTGTCATTGCTTAATAAATGAATTACTGGGTGGTCAAAATGGAAACCCGTACACTATTTTCCACATATCTTTGTCATTTTACGAAATAACTCCTTGATACTTTTCACATATGTACATCATTCAATTTCCCACCAGTCTACTCTATTTCATGACCATCAGATTGATAGTCACAATGTTACAGCACTTTAAAGAACATGCTCCGGTGGCTATTATTGCGCTGTCGGGAAACCTGCACACGACGTCCAAAATGTTCCTACCTGTGTGGATATGGCAGAGATAAAGAGTATGAGAATGACCTCAGTACAATTGCAAACCTCAAAAGTGAGATGACCCTTGTCATTCAGGATTCGGGTCATTCACAACTGTGCAGGTTTGCCTACAGCGCGATGATGGCCAAACCTGAAGCATGTTATTCAAAGTGCTGTAAAATTGTGACTATCAGTCTGATGGTCATGAACTATAGTAGGCCGGTATGAAATTGAATGAAGTACAAATGTGCAAAGTTATTTGTAGTTGTTTGCCTATACAGCGTTGATGACCACATCTGTTGCATGTTGTTTGCCTATACAGCATTGATGGCCACAGCTGTTGCATGTTGTTTGCCTATACAGTGTTGATGGCCACACCTGTTGCATGTTGTTTGCCTATACAGCGTTGATGGCCACACCTGTTGCATGTTGTTCAAAGTGCTGTAACATTGTGACTATCAGTCTGATGATCATGGAATATGGTAGGGTGGTAGGAAATTGAATGAAGTACAAATGTGTCAAATATCAGGGAGTAATTTTTTTAAATGACAAAGATATGACGAAAATGCAGGGTTTCCGTTTTTTGACCACCCTGTACAATCGAGTTACAATACATACATGTAGACGTTGATATCTCGGAAAGTAATTAAACTGCTTCCCTATAATTTGATGTAGAATAGTGGAACCTCTATCACACCCCATTCTCTTATACGTCGTAACACCGGAAGCTTACGACGTACACACAATATTTTCGGCCGGAGATTTGTAAGTACTCATTTATTTCGACGTTTTGACAGAATATGATCCTTTCCCTTTCGTCGAAACATTGACCATACCATGCAGATATATCTCTAGTATCACTACGTCTCAAAATTTTGTCAGAACACGGTCTGAAACTTCTGAAACCTTCTAGACAGCACGACAATTTTTGGGAAAAAATGATAATTTTTCACAAAAACCATCATACTTTCTACAATTTTAACCCTATCATCTTGGAATATTGATGATAATAACAATACAATTCATATATATTATCCAGACACTCCAGTTTCCCAAATTAATGAAAGAATTCCGAGATATTAATTTTTCTTTGAAAATATACGACGTTAAGGAAGGTACGACGTTCAACCATCCTTTATAAGATCGGTCCTTCACTGATTTCATAGCAGCTCATGTAATGCAATGAAGAACTCTTGGGCCAAGGATGCGTTCATCATCAAAGTCAATCGGGTTTCCAACCCCCAAAGCCTAACCACGTCGAAAAAGAAAGTATTCTCAGTAAGCATATACGTCTATTGAGTTGAAGTCGCAACTTTCATTCTTTCAAAAGACAACCGTTTAAGGAAACACGTAATTGAATCCGGGGGTACCATAAACTTAACTCGCCTATGCCAACCTAATTAAAAAGTATTTTGGACTGGTAAACATATCTCTCTTGCTTTGCCTGATTCCCTGATTTAAGTAGGTTGTGAAAATCTCTATGAGGATAGAATAAATCAGCAGATTTATACACACATTATTCTATCTATACATACATCTATAAACATTAATTTATGCAACTTTTGTAAAAACAACCAAACAAACACTATACTTACATGTATTTCGTCAAATTTTTGCGGAAGCAAATTTACTTTTTGCTTAGTGTATGCCAAATTCGCTTAAACGTTGCTAAATCTACTTAAATGCTGCTAAATGTCCTTAGATGTTGCCAAATTTGCTTGAGACAGGGAAGATGCAAACAACCCACCCACATGTTTTTTCTGAAATGTTGTCCTAATTTTCAACCTCCTGCTTTTCCAATTTTTGTTGCATCAATTAACAGAGCACAAATTTACAGAAATTATCAGTTTCCTTGAATCAAACACTGCTCAATTAAACTGATTGATTCGATTATATGTGTTTCCAAAATGTAGCCATTTGTGTTCTATTGTTGAAACACATTCTTCACAATCAATGCACTCATCATGTGATCTCCAGCCAGTTTATAGTAATATATTATTGTCACGCCTAACCATCGACAACGTACAGTGACGAAATATACGATTGTACACTTTAGCTGTACATTGTAATGTTTGAAGCTAAAAATTGTGATGTAGGTTTTAAAAATATTATCTAAAGGATATGAAGTAGAATTTCATTTTTATTTCATGTGCATGCTCTTGGCAAGACTTTTAACTCTCTAATTACGTTAAAAGATTCTCGAGCAGTGGTCGAATTTTTTCTAGGCAATTCCACCCACATAATTGACCGTTTGGAAAATGTTCACATGGACATGGGTGGAATTACCTTGAAAACACTAGTGCTCTGTTTGAGAATCTGTTAACATAATTAAAAAGTTTAAAGTCTTGCCTGGAGCATGCACATAGAATTAAACATGAACAACTTTATCATATTCCCTAGATACATCATTTAAAACCTACATCACAAGTATTTGATGCAAACAGTTAAAGTGTACACCCGTATATTTTGTCACTGTACGTTGTCGATGGCTAGGCGTGATTGTGAATGATCTTACATCATGAAATAGTAGGAACATTTTGAGTAAGAGTTTTTTCTGGCGTTCAGAATTTTAAAGTACTTCAGGGTGTTTGACTGAGTGGTCCACAACTTGTACAAAAGGCTGTGGTGTGTATTTGTATGTCTATGTATGGGTGCACTTAAAATAACACAGGGTTCCTTTGAGGAGGGGTTTCTGGCTCTTCAAATCTTCCAGGCTAATTACGTTAATTACGACCGTATATATACGGGATAAACCCAAGAGGTATTGCTCACCTTCATTGGTGGTAAACAAAATACAATACAATACAATACAATACAATACAATTTAGTGGATCAGGGACATTGCATCACCGAGCTTTACCAAAATTCTATTTCGGGAGAAGTAAAGCCTCTCAAATTTATTGTTTTTTGTTTTTGCTCCGAGGGAAAATTTAAGCCTCCATGGCCTGGAAACCCTAATACTGACCCAACTAAAAGAAAAAAATTATATTACCATAATCTTGTAAATACGTTTAATGTTAAATCAACGTAAATCTTATTAAATACGTGTTAAGTGAGGTAAGATCAAGACAATATAAAGAAACAATGTCATGGTAAACGCCGTAAACCTCCTTAACGTCGTATATCTTCATAGAAAAATCTGTGGGAATTCTTTCATTGGTTAAGAAACTGAAGTGTCTGAATGATGTATAAAAATTGCACTGTTAATCTAATCAATACTTCAAGAGTATAGGGTTAGAATTATAGAAACTATGATCATTTTTGTGAAAAAAATGATCATTTCTTTCCAAAATTTGTCGTGCTTTCTAGAAGGTTTGAGAAGTTCTAGACCGTGTTCAGACGAAATATTGAGACGCAGTGATACAAGAGGTATATCTGCATGGTATGGTCAATGTTTCTACGAAAGGGAAAGAACCATATTCTGTCAAAACGTCGAAATAAATGAGTACTTTCAAATCTCCCGCCGAAAATATTGGGTATACGTCGTAAGCTTCCGGTGTTACGACGTATAAGAGAATGGGGTGTGTCTATATGAACACATACATTTAATATATGTAAACCCATGGGGGGCACCATGGGGGCAAGTGTTTCAAATTTGGTCCCTAGCGCCATACGTCACAGGTATTGGTCGAAAGTAACAATATTCTCATATGATATGCTACGTCACAATAACTGGAACGAAGTGGTCTAAAGTCAGAAATGGGGTATTAAATGTACTATATGTAACTTAAGCCCGGTATACACCAATGGGGCAAAATCCCACTTGCCCCATCGAGTTCCATCTTGCCCCATCGAATCCCAATTTGCCCCATCGAATCCCACGAAGTCCCATTGGACCTTGATGACTTTGATGACTTCATGGGACCTCGTGGGACTCGATGAGGCAAGATGGGGCAAAATCCCACGGAGTCCCATTGGACCTTGATGACTTTGATGACTTCATGGGACCTCGTGGGACTCGATGAGGCAAGATGGGGCAAAATCCCACGGAGTCCCATTGGACCTTGATGACTTTGATGACTTCATGGGACCTCGTGGGACTCGATGAGGCAAGATGGGGCAAAATCCCACGGAGTCCAAAGGAGTCCCACGGACTTCCTGGGGCAAAATCCCAAAAGGTCCCACGAGGTCCCACGCAATGTTAAGTCTATGGAGGTCCCAACTTGCCCCATTGGTGTATACCGGGCTTTAGGCCAATGCATCAAATACCCGCTTTATTACCTATTGCTCCAGGTATTCCTTGTGATAGCATTGGGTACAATCCTGCCAGGTAATCTGCTACAGCCTTATTCCCGTTAGTAGACTCGATTAAACTAACACCATACCAGTTCGATTTTAATGCTAATTTGACAACCCTGTTAGCTAATATTGCAGAGGTCCACTCGAGGGTGTGTATTCTCGCTATGGTGGCTGATATTATAAGCCGTGCAGTGCTGAAAAGTTGCTCGTCAGACCTGAAGTAGAGGGACGTTTGTCGAATAATTTAAAGTAATTCAATTTAAGCTATGGTATTTCAATGAGATTTTATAAAATACTGGGTGACCACAAAGTTTCATATTACACAAATTTTGTATTCTTGTAAATGTAAAGAGACTTTATGGACACCATGTATTTTGACAAAATTAATTGCAGCTCGAACTGCATTTGCATCGTGTTGCATTAACCTTATCGTAAAGTTAAATAAATAATTTGACAAAAAATCCTTCAACTAACAATTAAAAATACATCGATCTTAATGTTGTGAACATGTATATAATGATATAGTCATAATACACTTATGTATATAATGATATAGTCATAATACACTTATGTATATAATGATATAGTCATAATACACTTATGTATATAATGATATAGTCATAATACACTTATGTATATAATGATATAGTCATAATAAACTAAGGCATTCTTAACTTTGCGAAGTTTCTGAAAATGACCCCCCCTCCCAATCCTACATGTCTCTGCTCGTATCTTACTAGGCTTGCCCGAAGTCGACGTATTTTAATATTTCTGGTATTAACTGAAAATCAAGCTAATACCGATTCAGACAAGGCTATTATCTTACCAATCTGGATGATTCCCCAACAACATATCACAGACAGCGTTGTGTTCTTTCGTCCACACAACGTGCATCAACGTTAAGCCAACCCACCAGTTTTTATTGAAACCTGTAAATTGAAACATTAACAAGTCAAAGTCAAATCTACGTATACCCTTCTTTAATAGATATGGTGAATCTGTCTTAATACAGGGTGGACAAAAAATATCATATTTAGAAGAGCAGGTATGAAGCCACAAATTGGGTTTAACACGGAACATTAACAAGTCATAGGCTAGGACACATCTACGTATATCCCTCTCGTGTATCTTTCTCAATACATGGTGATCAAAAAGAGACACATATATTCTATTTAAAAAAGTAGACGTAAACCAAATATAATTTTATAACATTTTCGACTATATATGGATAATGAAAATGAAAAACTCGTTCTCTGAAAACGAAAATTTTACTTCACTTACTATTTCTAAAAATATTTTAAAAGTAAGGAGCTCACAAATAGGCCTACTCAAGAATATGATTTATACATAAATATTTATGTGTTTTGGAGTTGGCTCAGATCACTAGATATTCATACAGTTAAATCTATCTCGTAAGTGATGAATAGATGGCACAAGTGCATAGGTGAATTAATTTAATGTGATAAGGTTGAAATGTCACGCTATATTGTTGCTATCGAAGACGCTATATTGATGCAATTCACCACCCAATTTGATAGAAATTGGAATTTCATATTATACATCATCACAAGAGCTTAATACATGCACAGAATCAGCGACGACAAAGTCCCATGAAACGAGGACCAAGTGATTAAAGAGTTGAAGCGACGGTTATGTCCGCCATTTGTGACAATGGTATATGACTTTACCGTTGTCAGGGTATTCCGGTATGAGCTTCGTACACAAAGGATGAGTTTAAAACATGTATGATATACCAACCTGTTATAGGCAAACCACTAGATGGTTCAAGAGGGAGACGACCATTCTCAGCAAGTATCAGTTTTCCATCTTTGAATGATCGAATCTCTTTGTTTCTATTAGCATCGGATCCGTACATTTGGGAGGCGTCCCACCAGTGTGTGACGTCATTTTGGAACATCGTGTCCGTGGATTTAGAAGTATTGCAGTCATTCTTTCTTGTTCGATCCACTATGATTTCATTTTCAGAATTACCCAACGGGTCATCTTCCGATACTTTAACACGGATGTTCCTAATGAAATAATCCAAATTATAAATGAACTAAATAGATATTAAGCAAAATTACAAGTGAAAGGGGGTCCTAGGGCTTAAGGTCATTAGTTTTGTTTCAAGGGGGACAGCATCTTTTCCATTCAATCAAGGTTGGGCCATGCAGCCGAAAGTAGGCCATACAACCGAAGGTAAGCCATACAACCGAATTTTGCCGATTCAATCTGACGGAGAATGCCGAGCCTCTCTTTTTGACCAATTAGAGACGTCCTCTTCACATTCGTGGTATCCTCGGCCAACTTCGTTTGCAAAGAAAATCTTCGGCAATCTCCTGCTTTTCTTGAGGTATCTTCGGTTGCAACCCAAAAGTCGACACCCGTTTCAAGGGAACAAACTTTCTAACTCCGGCTATCACTTAACTTTGGAAGCATGCCTTGAAGTGGGCACACGTTGCCCACTAATGTAACATATCAAAGGACAAATGTCAAATGGGGAAAGAACACTGGTGATCCGCTCGATTACGCTGGTTACCAAAACAGTTCGTTTTGGTGACAAAATGTCGGAAAGTCGAAGGTACAATTTTTCTTTTTTCCTTATTTCACGAGTCGTAGGCAGAATCCCCACAATATTTTTTCACACAAACGTGTATCAGTATTATATGTTTTAGAAAATGTACATGGTTGCGGCAAAATAGCTCAGAAGACAACAGAATCGTCGATTTAATTCCTCACTTAAGTTACATAAACGACGATTCCGCTGTCTTCTGAACTATTTGTTCGCAAATGTGTACATTTTCTTAGACATATGATACTGATACACGTTTGTAATAAAAATGTCGTGGGAATTCTGCCTACAACGTGTGAAATAAGGAAAAATCGTACCTTCGACGTTCCGACATTTTGTTACCGAAACGGTTCTAGCGTAATCGAGTGGATCGCCAGTGAAGAACAAATTTAAAGAGTACCACACTTTAGATATTGTCTCAATCCAAGAACCACATATAAGCATATTACATGAATACTATTTACATCAAAAACAGATTCAAATATTGCCCGGGAAATATTGTCAGCTCAACCTCTCCTAATGACGTTTCATGACTCATGAACAATGGGTCATTAGTTACCTTGTTTTATCATTTGTGCCATGGTCAAACCAGTCGTGTATCATAAACTGTATCCATGCAGCCACAAACAAGTTAATACTTGGAGCAGGAATGAACTCTTTTCGTTGGAGAAGCTTTTCACTAACGAGTCTTGGGTTTGGTGTTGCTTGGAGCGTCTCGTTTTCCGCAGCCGTCTCGTTCAATGGTACATTTCGGTTAAATCTAGTCGATCTGCTACCGACGCCTGGATTGTCCAAGTCATTACAGGTCCCATCAATTGTTCTAGCTCTGTTGTTGGTACAGTTGAATGTACGGGCAGCTGAAAATATGTTAATATCAAAGGCTAGTGATGTTATATGTTTTATTTCAAAGCAATGTCATCTGGCGCAAATGTGGATGTAACTCTATTGGTATTAAATAGACATTTAAATTACACAATAGCCACCCATCTGCAAAGAAAAACTTTAACCCTAAACTCAATTCAATTGTAATACGCTATGCACTGCACTAGAGCCGCCATTTTGTTCACTTCAGAATTTGAAGTTTAGGAATTATTTCTAAACAAAAATTCGAAAACTCACAAGAAGTGGTCGAGATATTGATCTGAATCCTTGGGACTATTGACTATGAACTCATAGTTAGTTAAAATGTCAGAAAATAACGACATTCTGACATTTTCATTCTTGGAAAATGTCGAGTTGCGTCCTTTGGAATATAGGCGCAGAAGACGAGTGCGTGCATAGAATGCGAGTGCGCGCACAGAATGCGAGTGCGTGCACAGAAGGCGAGTGTGTGCATAGAAGGCGAGTGCGTACACAGCAGGCGAGTGTGTCCATAGAAGGCAAGTGCGTGCACAGAAGGCGAGTGTGTGTATAGAAGGCGCGTACGTGTATAGATGGCGAGTGCATGCACAGAAGTTGAGTATGTGTTCAGCGCCGCCAATGCATGTGCATCCAGTATAGAAATATATTGCCTTGGTTAAAAGTACCTAATCGAGGATCTCCACATACAGCAGGGTTAGATGGAACTTCATCTTGCGAGTATGAGCTAATGATGTTGTTGGACTGTATGTGCTGTTGGTAAAGCGCCAGAGCAATTGCATCCTTCGGGGGAGTCTCCAGCCACCATTTTGAGGGATCTTTACAAAAAACATTAATTATTTTCTTATTTATACAAACATTTATTCTATCGTTATCACAAATAACAAAAAAGTCTCAAAATGATTTTTGAATGAATGAATAACATTTTCTTGTATTGTTTTATTTTCATAATGAATTATACAATTGTTTGCATAAGTGATGGAGAGCAGAAGATATTAGCATTATCAGCAACCGTCTAAAAATAACTCACTCTCTCCTCTAGTTGATAGAGACTATTTGATGAAAACGATACCTCATGAAGAATACGTAAGACACAGCATCTGAATATATAAGCACAAATGCCAAAAGGGAAGGGTGACTAAAAACTTTAAGGAAACCCAATAAATAAATTATAAATTATAAATAATTGTGACGTAGATTACATACCCTGCGTGCAGAGTCTAGATATAATTACCTGTAGGTGTCGCTGTAGTAGTTGTGGGAGCTGTAAAATAAAGATTATTTGAATAATAGCCCCTAAAGTCTGTATTACCACATATATTGTTTTGGTTTTGCATCAATAACACACTCGTGAAGAATGAAGATACTGATATCCACTCCTGGGTAAAAATTTAAGTGCAATATTGTATCGATGAAAATTATTGATTAAAACACAGAAAAGGCTTTAAAGATTATGATGATCAGTCTGGAATTCTACATTACTATTACTGTTCGATTAGACAAGGGGAACCAAACTGAATAGTGATGGTTTAAATCTAGCAAACGAGACAGATCGTATCCCGGGTTTTTCACTCCAATATACTTAATACCTATGTGCTGCCCCAGAGACCCCTTTTTGAGCATTTTTTCCATTTAAATTTCCTCCTAGATTGAAGGTTTCCACGTTAAATTCCTCTAAGACTTATAATTGTCTAAAAATCAACTTTTCTAGTGATTTGTTCAAGGCCTCAGCAACTGATTTAACAAATTTAATATAGTTTTTTGGAGAAAAACTGAATTTTGACTTAAAAAGGTACTTTCTTAGACAATTTTTCCCTTTTTCTCTCAGATCGGCAAATTTCCATGTGTTATGCGCTCAAAGCCAAAATTGGCCGTGCTGCGCATACCTACCCAAATTATTTGGAGTGAACTCCCCGGGGATCGTATTATGATAAAACTGTTATACGTTACCCGATGTTGTCGCATTCATTTCATTCGTCAAAAAGCCAGTTCCTAAACAAAAATGAATAGATTTAGAATCTGCTTTAGTAACGCCTTGGTCTCATTTGCTCCGATTTTCACTTCGGCGCCCGGCCGATTGGGTATTTTGGTCAAAATTGAATGCAATATTGAGCAAAACACTCAATCGCCCGAGCCGGCCGATGGATCGGAGAAAATGTGACCCAGGCATAAACTATATAACAGAGTACAGGTATATGAATATTCACTGGTAATTGAAATCACAGACACTCCCCTCCATAAGTGTGACCGCCTTTTCAATTTTCCAATTCTTTTCTCCAAGTTTCTCAATAACATTGGATTTCCATTGACCACTTATTAGGTTTACTTAGAGAAAAAATGAAATTATACTTTCCTGAAAAGGGCAAGGAAATACACAAATGCCTTCATACTTTATTTTGTACCAGAAAATAACATGGGCAGGTATAGCAATTTTTCAAAAATGTTGTTTCGAAAAAATAAACGTAAATCAATTACATATGACAATGTCAAGATAATGTAGATTTTCTATATTGATTTTGTGAAGCTACGGCCGCTGTACGCCCGCGAAGAGCAATGTGGGTGAGGCTTATTAGTAAAAAAAAGTCTAAAAACATATTCCTGGAAAAAATAGCAGTTGCCTCGCTCGCTCCATGTCTGGCTCCGTCTGATAATTTACGTACCTCTTAGGATTCCGGATACAAACAATCCAAGTATAACACCACCGATCAATATAAAAACGCCTACTAACACTCCGATCAAAACAGCGAGCGTTCTGTTAAACATCTTGAAGTCTACTCGTAAATGCGTTTCTGTTTTGTCGAAGACTTTTAATATCTATATACGTTTGTTTGAGTCACCAAAGTATGACGTAGCCAACCGGGTGTCAACTAGGGCAGCGGGACATCAATATTTTGAAAAACCAAACATGTTATTTAACTGGCTTGATTATCTTTACCGCAAACAAGTTTTACATAATAGTTTAACTTTTTAATAAGATATCATTGGCCCTATTTAAACAAAGTACATAACATAAACAAATGGCTACCAACATGCCTGGCAGAATTGTGTAATCGCATTAATACATACACAATAAGGATGTGAAATGCCTCTAAAGAAGTCTTTTGTCAGGTTAAAGTTGTCTAAAACCAATTTCATAATCTCTTATTATCTTGTATTTAGCACGAATAACATCCCTTTTGTTATTTTTACTACAAAGCTTGTGATATTTCCCCGCACAACATTTTATTAAGATAAGACTGTCAACCTCTGAAACGTTGTTATTTTTGCGCACTTTTGAGGTCACCTGACCATGACGTACCATGTGGCAAGTTATTCTGGCGCTAAATTGAAAAGTTGTTGTTGCAAACTACTACGAATGCTAAACTAAAGTAGAAGTATACATTAGTTTCACATTCGCATGCATTCCAATAGCCAAATGAATAGTTTTAAATGATTAACTTCACAAAAAGAATTTCCTGTGGAAAGAGCACTGCAATATTATTTATTATATAAACAAGGAATCGATTAAAATGCATTCGTTAAACCGTATATCGATAACTGAAAATGTTAACCCAATAATTATATTTTGGCCTAACAGCACTACATTCGGGTTAAAAAGTTTTAATCCCCAAACACTGGCAATGGTTTGCTGTTGTACGAGGGTTGATCATAAAGTTCTCATAATATCCCTCTAATTTCTATATTTTTCAATATATTCTAATGAAATTTTCACAGAATGTGCAGCATAGAATATCTTATTGAATCAGATAAAAATATTTAGTTAAACAAAAATATTAAATAAGAAATGGTTGCCATAGTAACGGGAAATCAAGGCACCCGGGGCAAATAAAAGTAATTGAGAGAATGGCTCTAATTAACCATTTTAACACATATAATAAACTCTCATAAATTACCAAACACGTTAAAATGTTAACTTGAATATGTTGTTAAGTGCTTTTACTATTAAAAGAATTGATCATGTGGATTGTGTGGTGTCATAGGGGATGCTTTCATGCTTCATTAGATGTGATACCAGGGTCTGAGACTCAAAGCTAATGATCAGAAATGACTGTGTAAGAGAATGCAATAGATGCAGAGATCTTCAGAAAAATAAAATTCATATTGATAATATGTTATGTTAAGTTTGTAAGTTCCTTTGGTCAGACTAAACATGATCTAAAACAAATATATTGCTAAGGTATTAACAAAATTACACCATGTGTGTGGTCCGTACATGTTAAAAATGAACTAAAGGGGCAAAATCAATTTTCCTCGATATATTTGACAAAACAGTCATGGGTTCTAACAGTCACTTTTAATGAAGCATAAAAATCATCCATTATGAGATCACACAATTCACATGACCATTATAATAGTTCACAACAGTCAAGAGCACATATTATTTGACAATTTAATGTGTTTGACAGCTTATTTGACAACGTATTATGTATTTAAACATGGTTAATAGGGGCTATTCTAGCTAGTTTTTTATTTGCCCCGGGTGCCTTGATTTCAAGTTACTATGGCAACCATTTCTTATTTTGCTGGATTAATAAAACATTCCATGCTACACATTCTGTGAAAATTTCATAGAAAAATATTGAAAAGTAAAGAAATAAGAGAGATATTATGAGAACTTTATGATCAACCCTCGCTCAATTGCAAGTGATATTATACCCTTCGCAAAATTGATGAGAATAGCCTCAATCATGCAATAATTGGCTCAACACAAGAGCAAATAACTCGTTTTTGAAAGCCAGTTTGTCATTTTTATTTACAAAATTGTATTTCGCGGCAAATTGATTCAACCACACACGTCATGTCACGAGACGTAGAATGTCTGCTCTGAAAATGAAATCAGTTTTGCAGCGAAAACAGACATGTGCTGACTTTATATCCCCGATTTCATGATAAAATGAATTTTTGGAATTGTTGTTGGTTCACCATCGTAAATTGTGGCCTTCATATGGTAAGATAGCATAAATGTATCTAATCGAGTAAAATGGTTTGAGTACAACTTTAACATAGTCATCAACGTCTTCTCCATTTTTATGGCCATTTACAATGGATACAACAAGACAATCAATTATTGGTTATTGAAAGTTTTAATAAGTTCATTGTTCGAACATTTAAAAAAAACTATATTTCAAGAATAAAACATATATACAATTATACATTGTTACATTGTTAGTTACATTGTTTACTTTCTATACAGTTTTTCCTTGGCTATTAAAACTTTTTTATAATTTTTATACTTATTTATTCCTATAATTTGTTCAAAAGTGATGTTATCAAAAGATTTCCATATATCTCTTATTTTTGTACACTCATAAAAGTTATGCTTAACATTGTCAATTACACTACAATTTTCACAAAATGAATCTTTAATTCTAAAACGATTTAAAATCTCATTTTATTTGCAATAATTTCAATTCGCTATCATTCGGCAGCTTAACACAAATCACATTTTTATTCTGACGAATATTACAAGATCAAAGCAGACAGTGGATCTCCCTGTTTGTGCCTATTCATGCATAATTAATAACCATAGGATCACTTGTCACTGATCCATCATCCAGTTGTAGTATACTCATTATTTTATCTTTATATTTACACTTTTCGCGTGATCAAAAATATATACTCCTTTTTTCCCCATGTTCTGCATACATTGCTTTTGACATAATAATAATCAAAATTATTTTTACATGTATTTACCTTGTTATTATTCTCAGCATTGTTTGGATGCTTACTTAATTCTTTACATACTTGTTCCAATTTACTTTTTGCTAAGCACATTTGCAATATGTTTTCTTTTGCTTTTTTCTTACCATAATCTATAGAAAATAACTTGATTCTTGATTTACAACAGTCCCATGTTATCTGAGCATTATCTGCAATGTTGCCATCTATACTACTGATGATAGAATTAATTTCATCAACAAACTCAATATCGTTTAATGCACTATTCTTAAAGGAGTGGTATCGATATGGAGAACTGAATTCAACAATGTTTTTCTCTTAAACCAGTCATTGAAAACATTCTGTAAACACACGGTATTTTATGTAATGTTGACTGATTGACAACAATTTAATGCAAAAATTATTTAGAAATATTTTATATAACTGTTTTTGTTAACATTTTTTGGTTTTTTAGTGCAATCGTTTTGCTCCTTTCTACCAATTCTTGAGAATGAAATAAAAATGTCTTTCCAAACCTCGTTGGAACAAAATAGCATATATTTTCCAACAATACATTTCGCGCAGCTATTTGCGTGACCCGAAAGTTCTACATCAAACTAATTACGAAATTTTGTTTTTACACCCGCACGTTAAATAAAACAATTTTGGTTAAATAAAACAAGTTTGGTCAACTGCTCAGTTGTTTGTGGGTTTTCAACGTGACTCTATAATTTGAAGATGACTACTTATTATTCTGTTGTTGCATCGATGTTGCAGTTTGTAGTGCGGTAGAAAGTGTTGAAAGTCGAATGAAATTATTTTTTCCAACATGGCGACTAGTCAACTGGTCACGTGACATTTTCTTCTGGAATATTTTCTCACTTTTCAATCATCGTTTTCACCACGCTATGAATCAAAACAATGAAAAAGACATCTGTGATTAATAGGAGATAAATCGTTTCTGATAATTTTTATGTACTCCCGAACCGGAAAATGAATATATCGATTGAAAAATAGGTGTGAAAATCCCCATGTTAAACCTATGGGGGAAAACGAGGAAGTATAAATTTATTACTCTGCGAACTGCATCATGGGAAATATTTTGACCTTAAAAGAGGGATTCATCTACATTGGCTCTGACAACCCGGTATCGTTTAAAAGAAAAGAAACCAAACAATTGAAAAGCATGCAATTTACAACAGAGTACAACAATGTGTACCCTGCGAGCAGAGTCTAGTTAAACTACACTCTGCCTAGTAGAGACCATATTACAGTTTAGTAGCCCCGCCCCCACGACGGGTACCGGTGACAGTTTGGGTAAATCACTTTTGACCTACGCGCTGACCTTCCACCATCAGCGAGCTTGAAGAAACATATATGCCAAATGCGTTCTAATTAAATATGCGCATGTCATTGGTCAATTCCGGGCTCAACGATGACGTCAGAAGGAATGACCATATAAAGAACGTCGGTCAAATTTGGCCGACGAACACTGATTGGCGCGGTGAGTTCACAGGTTTATTTTAGTTTGAAAGAGTGAAGACGAAGCTCTCTTTTAAGAAGTGAAGTCAAACGAATGCAAAGGGTAAACAATGTGGTTAAAAATAATTTATTGGTTGTGTGGCAAGAAGACTTAATCCAATATTACAGATTGCATTACACGTTTCTATTTTGAAAGCTTGCATTAATAAGGCAACAGTTAAAGTATGTTGAGAAAATGGTGCCAGGTATAATTAATATACACTCCCCTCCATAAGTTTGGCAGCCTTAGCTCCCCCATTGAGCTACGTGATAAAGCCTCTTTGTGTTTCAATTTTTATTTACATAATCATAATATTGATGAAAATGGAACTTGGCTTCATTTCCAATCCCTCCAAATTTTCCCAATTTTATGCTCAATTACAATAGGTCGAAAATTGATGATAAATCTGATGAATTTTGAAAATCAAACTTATGGAGGG
The DNA here is from genome assembly GCA_903813345.2 of Owenia fusiformis. Taxonomy (NCBI): domain Eukaryota; kingdom Metazoa; phylum Annelida; class Polychaeta; order Sabellida; family Oweniidae; genus Owenia; species Owenia fusiformis. The sequence continues at coordinate 947,600 of CAIIXF020000004.1, read as the reverse complement.
GAGTGTAATTATTTAATTAATCATTCATAAATTAATAAGCGCAACATCCTGTGCAGCATATCCATGTTCTTAAGTATCAAATTAACCGAGAAATGCTATGGTCATTATTCAGAATAGAATACAGAATCATAGAGTGGAAATGAGGGGAATTAGCAAGGAATACAAGTTGAAGTAATCAAGCATGTAGTGAACACTCTAAATTATGCATAAATGCAAGAAAATTAACAAGTTCATTCAATTTTTGGAAGAAAAATATCAATAATTGAACTGTTAATAAATTCGGGATTTCGGGGAGGTTAGGGTAATGTGTTCTCTAACGATAACAATATTTTGGGATCAAGATAAGTCGCCTGGTCTAGATTGTTGTAAGATATTTGTAGGGATTAATTACGCCGAAAATATTATATACAGTGTATACACATGAAAACTATGTTGAGGTATCTGCGAATTAATTGTTCGTTTAATTTAGCGGTGCATCCTGATCAAAATCAAATTTTCTTTCCTTCAGTTTCGCATTTATTAATGTTTGAGTAAAATAAAAGAGCGCTTTGTATTGGAAGTACCGGTGTATACAAATGATACCTGGTGATTTTCTCGATATTGATACCGAGGAACCGGATAATAAATTTCGGAGGCCTTACTTATTTTAACTTATAGATTATATAGAGACCTACATTTAGGTAGGCTAAATAGGAGTACGCATAGGCGCTGTTAAATCCTATAAGACGCTGGCTTATCTTTTGAGTTGTATCATCGCTGTAAGCCTCTCCAGCTTATTGGCGGATGGATACTTCTCGGTAGTGATTGGGTTACATTGGCGCTCCGTATAAGGTAAGACCAGTGCGCTAACTTGGCCAATTGCCGGCATCGTGTAGCATTGCGCAAAACCATCATAGATCTCTATCCCCGTGTTTCCCCGTATTGCTTGTTTTCGATACTTTCACATTTATATTTTAATAAAATAGATCGTAACGATTTTCTTTTGGTTGCTGCCTTTAGAAAAGGCTTAACCACCGTAGCCGGTCCAGGTCGAGTTGTAGAGTTCCTGTTGCTATGACAACAATCTAGTTACCATAATGGTACCCTGCGTGACACCAACACAGGTGTAGAAAGAGCTAAATTTGTATGGTATCAAATGACCACCCTGGATTTCCCACTTTCATACATCCATTGGGCTAAAACCGTCGACCATCATTCCGTGCCTGCTTTGGGCCATCCTACCTTGAGGGGTGGGCTAAATTTCAAAAACCATAAAATTCATTATGCAGGTACAAAGAAATACAATGTTTCACTTATAAAAATCATAGATATATCAAATATCATTCTAACTAACTCAATTACATCAAATCGGTCATACAATCTGAGTATTAGGGTAAAGTCTTTAATGCTAGCACCCCTTTGTAGTTGGACAGCCCGATTGATGCGCCACCTGCCGACCTCTATTGGGTTCATGTTGATACCTAATATTCACAGTTAACGTGGAAACAATCCCAGCACTATACTGTCATATTTTGGAGTTTGCGGAGCAGGCTAAAAACTTAACACATCACCATGGTAAGTGAAACTTAGTTATTTTACAGCATTTGTATACAATTTGCAATTCTACAAAATTTTTGCAATTTTCCTGTGATTTTTTACACTGAAATTGTATGACTTAAGGAGTAAGGTAGTCTAGCTTGTTTTATATGGTGCTGAAATCCAATACGATAAGGCAATGGATGGGATGCTTTTTTACGGGATATATTCTTAACGACCTGTGAAGGATGTTTTCATTTGTTTTATATTATTAGTTAAACACTAGTGTCCGATTCTAAGTATGTTTGAAATTGATAATACTTACTTTTAACGCAGTGTTAATTATATAGCTTATTGTATTGGTACCAAGATGAGATAGGCATGCACCCCCCCCCCTCAGCATTAGTATACATTTGGAAAACCTGTAAGAAAATGCACAGAATCGTGTTGGAAGAATAAAATGGATCAACCTATTCTGGTCTTTAAATTAAGTGACAATGTTTTATGCACGTTTTTCCATTTATCCATAGTAGGCATACAATTAATGAAAATACTGAGAACTTGCGGGGAAATGACATTTTATTGATCAAGCAACCCCTCTCCATCAACCCCCCCCCCTTCCTCAATGCTATATGGGAGGGGGTCAAGAATATATGGGAGGGGGTCAAGAATTAATGGAAGGTGGTCAAGAATATATGGGAGCGGGTCAAGAATAAATGGAAGGTGGTCAAGAATATGTGGGAAGAATATATGCCGGAGGGGGTTAAGAATAAATGGAAGGTGGTCAAGAATATATGGGAGGTGGTCAAGAATATATGGGAGGTGATCAAGAATATATGGGAGGGGTCAAGAATATATGGGAGGTGGTCAAGAATATATGGAAGGTGGTCAAGAATATATGGGAAGGGGTCAAGAATATATGGGAGATGGTCAAGAATATATGGGAGGTGGTCAAGAATAAATGGGAGGGGTCAAGAATATATGGGAGGGGGTCAAGAATACATGGGAGGGGTCAAAAATATATGGGAGGGGTCAAGAATATATGGGAGGGGGTCAAGAATATATGGGAGGGGGTCAAGAATATATGGGAGGTAGTCAAGAATATATGGGAGGTGGTCAAGAATATATGGGAGGGGTTCAAGAATATATCGATTTCAACTTATCGTATTCTGGGCAATGGGCAACAATAGAAAAGCAAAGAAGCATTGACAAACAATATAAAACGTATGAAAATCAGTTGTACACTCATACATATGGCTTAATATATAATATGATATATAAGAAGCAATATTCATAAAGAATATGGTCAGTTGTTCGTATATATGACATGGATTGATGGATTAATAGATATGTTAACATGTATCCGGTTAGGGCTATTTCAGGAAAGGATCAAAGGGGAAAGTCAGATAAAAGATGATACGTATCTAAGTATAATCCTGGGATTTATTAAGTCAATGTGGATATAAATAAGTCATTAAGTCAGCGGATGGTTCGTCTTACACATGAATACATTGGTAGTATTTCTAAATATAGGCACCTCCATTCCGCAATCAGAAATTAACAGATTCCCTTCATTAAAACAACAACTAATTGAAAGCCCATGATTAAAATGATAAACATAGACCAAATTTCATATTTCCATAACAACTTTATTAATGCCAAGTAACACTCCAGCATTGAGATGATTAAATGTATTACTTCGGCTACTGTTCCCATCCTCAAATGAAGCAATGGATTATGAAGTTGGGGGATGGGGGTGGGCCATAAACTTGCCCCATCCCCCTCCCTATCCTCAAACTAATGTTTAATGGGAGTAAGGGCCAATACAATAGACTTGATGCCAGATAGCCTGATCAGTAGGTAAAGCAAGCCACAATTGACAATATGTTCAATCAGTCTTGGCAATGATACACCAGATGACATGGATCCTAAACAAGTTTACGAGAAACGAATAGTATATACAAGTTCACATAAACTGACCCCATATGGTTTGGAAATGGTAAACATAAATTTATGGGTAAATAAATATCTTGGCTTCTCTCTTGCCCATACTGGTATTCAAAATTGGCCTTATCAATATGGAAACATTGCCTTTTCCAGTTACCTTGCATTAAGGCTCAACACAGGGGCTGAGTATTTTATTATATTTTGCCTGTATTAATGCATAGATGAAAGTTCATGGATTAGAACAAAGCGTTTGATCATCTTAAATTATTTGACTTACCAGCTTTCTTAAGCGATTCACGATTATCATTCCAGTCAATCTATTCACTTGATGTAGCCCCCTACTTACAAATAGCTCAGGTCAATCAAGTCCCTTGTTTAGTACATTTACATTTTATCTCATTCGTGTTTCTCCTTTCCCTTTCCGCTTTTACCTATCAGTACAGTACCTGGCGGAACTGAAATATTTTATGGGCTCATGTTTGCTGAAAAAGATTTATCCTACACCTTCCACCCTCCCCACCCCTATTCATATGTTTCTTTGCTCAGTAAGATTTTTTGGAATTTCTTATCGAGTTCCATAAAATCTTTGCGCAAGACTTGTACTTGCCCTAAGCAAAGTCTTGCACTAAGCTCTGATTCTTTCATTAAAGATGCAACAATTAGAAAAAATAAAAAATTTCGAATTTTCTCTCTACAGTCCTTGTTGCCCCTTTAAGTGTTTCCCTTCACTGCAAATGTTATGATATTATACGGGAAGGGGCGGAGGGGTGGAGTAATTACACACGGGCTTGCAGTGGGATATAATATTAAACGAGTTATGAATCCGAATACCCATTGGTAATCATTAAACAGCCTCATAGACAACTGAATTCACTTCAAGAATGCATCCATGGGCTGCCATTTTGAATTTAAAGTTCCAAGATGCCAGTCACTACATGACCAAAATCTAACACATTGTTTTATTATTTTTTCAGTCGGACATGTCAGCAGATGAGATTGAAGGTGCGTATGCAACATTTTCATTTTGCATTTATAATTACTATGTCACTACAAGAAAGTTGTGTCATATGAATATAACCACAGTATTTTGATCGGCGTTCGGTGTTGGCGGTTGTTGTCTGTGACATACTGTTACATTCTTCAAGACATTAGCAATACCATACCAGGTGGTAACAGTTTGCCATATTTATTCATAGGGTGTAACCTCCACCTCATAGGGTAATAGGTGCAAAATGTAGACCAAAATATATTATACAAAGCCTCTTTTGAGGACTTACATAACAATGTATTATGTGTATTACCAGGTCATTTTTGTTCCAGAATGTTAATAACTCCAAAAAAAACAAATTCTCTATCTATTTATTATTTACTATTGTCATATTGCGTGGAACCTCAAAATAGAGAAAATAATGGGTTTCAGTAGTGGGGGTCGTTTTCCTTAACGTGCTTGTTACATTAACCTCGATGTTGTGACAAATAGAAATTTGTTCAAAGTTAAAATCACAAATAAAAGTGAGTACACGATACGATAGACTACCTCTAGATTGTAACAAGTACTTTGTGAATCGAGACGTGCTGGGCCAAGCTGGGCATGTGTAACAAATGTATAGTAATTGTTCGCATACCAATTTGTTATTTTAATAGATATGTGCAAATGTATTTTACACGTTCATACGCATAGACTTTATAAATCGGAATTCCAATATACATTGTTCGTTCAATTGAACCATTTTGGCTTGAATACTTTACAAGTAGACTTATAAAAACACTTGGACGTATCTTTAATAATATCAAACCTAGACTCAGAGTGTTTCGTTTATCCTTTGCTAAGTATGTTGAAAACGATTACGAAACTGTGGTGTTAATATTAGGGATCGTGGATTAACCCACATTTTGCTTACGTTTTACACAAAATGTTTGGCTTAGTTATACAATAGGTAAAACGAAATATAAGTCCATACATAAACGTTCATAAAATAATTGCTCTTTTTCACAGCTGAATTAATTTAATCATGTGCCTTGCTAAGTCATGAGTAAAAATCATAACCGGACCTACTTTTATGTTTTTACTTAAGATGTAATGGCGTCATGGGGATACCCCGCATAAAGAAATTAGTCATGTTTCTCTTTTGGTTAAATATTTATCAATTGAATAGTGTTTAAAGATCGTTAATAGATTGAATTAACTTGTAATAATAGTATCATCACATTTCAAATGATTCCTTCCCTTGCATAAACCTCTTTAATAATTCACCGAATTCTAGTGTAGTACTTACTATTTCTCTTGATATATTTCATATTAAAAGGAAATAAAAGTTTAACTGATGATCTTGATAATAAATGATAATTATAATCGGGTTTTCGAGACATTTATAAAAATTTCTGGGCCTTTCAGGATCTCGCTCATACTATGTTAGTGAAGAAGTTATATTAAGATTTAGCATTGAATTCCATACCACTGAATCATTACCTTGTAAAACAAAGATAGACGCAGGTCTGAATCGTCTTCCTTGCAATACAAGAAGAAGCCAAATAGGCAGTCTGTTAACCCTTTGTATTTTGTAAGCCTTTCAAATAATTTGATTTCGCACCTCTGAAAGAGAACTCGATACCGTACATTGTTTATGCTACAAACAAAAAAAGAATATTTTAAAAAACTATAACATAACTCCCAAAATGATTATATTCATATACCATTTAATATCCGTATAAATACTAAGCTTGTATCAAAAAATCATTATGTCGAGATGCTGGTCTTTATTTCATAAATTCATTTGGGATTCATCGTTTGGTATCTAAGAGATGCAACGCATCCGTGTTCCATGCTTCGTATACTTGGTTATTTGTCCAAATAAGAAAGGCCATGTTAGAATATCATTGTAATCTCCAGGACAAGATCTACGATGCAAGAGAGATGAGTATCAGAATGGATTAAAAAGCTAGATAGAAAGGTTGAATAGTCCTTAACTGTATAGCAGTACCTAAATATTAAAGATATCTGTTCATATTTCTGTTGAAGCATTATTAGGGAGATAACTTCGGACCAGACATGCCAGTTGTTTAGTAGAAGTAGAAAGGAGAGTATAAATAGACAATGCATGGTTCACTTAGAGATGCATTAAGCCCCTGTTCCAAAATACAAACATGTACACTTACTGCAAGAAGATAGAGAATTTAGAATTTGTTAGTGACTGGTGACCAAATTGACACCAAAACAATTGGAAGGGAAATGTATTTTGAGTTCTGCTCTTACACCCCCTACATTGATAGTTATGCAAATGTCAATTTTAATTACACCTAAGAAAATAACGCATCTAGGCCTCTTCCGTTAACTTGGGAATACATTTAGGCTAGATCACGTGACGTAGGTCGAACACATTCTAAATTCCCTTCGTAACGGTATCGGCTCCTTTCAATAAAATCAACTCTAATTCAATACTGAAAATACTTCGCGGAGATATGTTACTTCTCAAAGCTTCCTTATTCTATGTTATCGACCCCTTGTAATAAAACCCACATTTCCTTTCCAATAGGAACTGTAACTGAGTATGATTAAGGTTTTGGGAATTCGCTTAAAAAGGTGTTTATTATACAAATCTACTTGACATTTACATAACGTTGCCTTTTTGCTTAAGTAGTTCACTTCGGCGGAAGTTTCTCTGACGTCAGACCGTTGACTATTGATAAAAAAATTAAATTTAAAATTCCATATGGTTATTTGTAATACTAGTTTTGCGTCAAGTCACAGCCTTTGTTCCTCAATAACGGGGGAGAGGGGAACACGTGATTTTGTTTATGCTAAAACAAACTTTAACAAAAACTTCTGTGTATCTGGTTCACCAGTGTCTATCTAATTCTGCTGAGATTTTGTAGAAGCGGATCAACCGACAATGGATTCTGTATCAGTTAAGAACTATGTATGAAACTTCTGTAATTCTCATACCATGCATACAGTTTATCCGTTATCTCCTGTTGTTTTCACCTCAGAAAGAGGGCGGAATAACCTAGAATTTATAGATAAGATGAACCTATCTTGCTGGAGCTTGGAATTCTGGGTATATCCTCCTTTTAACTAGAGATAACCACAATGCGAAATAGGGTTTTGCTGACTTATTTTACTTTTGAGCATGCGATGTTATTTTCGCTTTTTAATAGGTAATCCAAAAATATAATCCTGCTGTGAAAAGGTTCAGGTACAAATGTTGTTCGGAATGTGTTTATGGTGTGAAGTGCCAAAAATGTCATTTTGTATTAATAATAAGAGAAAATTATGTAAATCTCATTAAATTAAATTTTGTGTCAGGAAAAAAATTTGGGCCCTTAAAATCAAGATTTGGGCCCAAATTTTGAAAGTAAAGTTACTCGTTGAAAGTCGAATTTAATTTAGTGTCTAATGTTTTTTAAAATATCTAAAGGACTACTTTGAGTTAATATTTGTAATTGTATCTTGTCAGTAGTTGGTAAAATAAGGGAACAGGGTCCAGTCATTATACCTACATCAATGCAAGAAGCCAAAGCAAAATATTAGAAAGGCTAAAAGCACGTGGATGGACTGAATAGCTCAAATGGGCGAAACAGAAATAGATTCATTTCTATGGAATGGGGTTTCTCTTTTCATGTACTTTAGATTCAGTTACCCTTTTTAAGAAATCACATTCTTGTTATACGAGACTCTTCGTACATTAGCAAGAGAGATGGAGTCGATTTCATTTGACTATAACCCCCTTTGTTCTGTTTTTGTCAATGCCCTATAAATCATCCAATGTATGGTATGTTTCCGTCTACTTGAGAGTTTTGCTTCGTGAATAAAATATTATTGATACCCGAAACATATGGCTACCCTTTTAATAGTTGGATTTAACTTCTTCAAAAGGGAGCTTCATCTGTATAATGTACAAGACTTTAACACTAAGGGTAACATATGGCAATGTTCTGCATATATATCTTCTTGTACATTGCTTATGATAATAACACATATTCGCCTTTCATCTTCCGCATCTCGTCATCTATATATAGCACCAAGTCTGAAACACTATCTTCTTACCTGCGTCGAGTAGCTTCTCCTCGCAGAGGTCTGTATGGGATTATGACATAGGGATTGACTTATGCATAAGGAGAATGCGATCCCCTGTACTTTACCAGTATCCCATCTATATATTTAAAAAGTCTGATTGAAAATACTCCTGTTGTAAAGGGATGTACTTTTAGATAACAGTGTCTGCCGGTGCATTTTGCAAAATGGTACAAATTGAATGAAGGGGTGGTGGGGTGAATCTAGGTTACAGTTATCATTTCATTAAGTTTGATCTTACTCCTTCAAAAGCGAGCTTCATCTGCTTTATCCGATGCTGGTCTGACTGCAATTGTACTCATAGAAAATTGTTAAGATCATTGCATCATGATAAACCATGACATCTCATTTCTTCTCAGCCCTGAGATGTTTCGGGTGAAACAGAAAGTATGAGATCATTTTGGTTGGATCTGATATAATAGAAAAACAAAAATATTCAAATTTTGAAATTAACCATATCCAGTATTTTTGCGCAAATTGTTACATTTTTGCGCAAATGGTTACAGTTTTTTGAATATAGCTTCATAATCATGTAATTGTTACGGCACAGTTGGGAAACCACTGGGGTTCAAAGTGTCGAATGATGGCCTATTTACAGGTTACCTGTTCTCCAATAGATTATCCTTAAAACAGATGAAAACAGTGGTAACCATGGTAACGCCAACATATGCTTACATCAAGGTAACCTAAAATCTTGTACTATTCTCAGGCTAACAAACTGCACAATGATTCTCCAATAATTCATCTTTAGTATCACTAAGTTGTTAACTGTTGGTATTCCGAGTCTTAATGAGGTCAAAGTTGCTTTGCTGAACTTGTAAACGTTCAAAATGGTAGAGTTATTTAGTTCTAATAGAAATATTAGAGTGTTCCATTGCGATCAAATTGGAAATTAACCATCTCCTTGCGCAAATTATTACATTTTTGCGCAAATTGTTACATTTTTGGGCAACTTGTAACATTTTTGCGCAAATGTTAGAATAATAGCGATCAATTGGATTTTCCCCTCGAGTTTGAGTTTTCCATCAGGAACCTGTTAGTAAAGGAGTTAGTAAAGGTAAACACAATGCAAATTATCTTTACAGTTGATTTATTTTTCCTCTCAAGCATGGTAACCTTGTGTTTGTGTTAATTCCAATGTGTCAGTCAGAGTCCACGATGAAAAAAGCTGCACTGTGTGAATTAGAATTTTCTAAATGAAAGCCAAATTACAGTTATTATTACAAATTTTATTTTCGTTTTTGGGCAATATCTAGTCAGAATTCTATACTCTATGGAACAAAATACGGATAAAGAATTGAATGAATAAACAAACACTTCTTATATAATTAAGTTTTTTTTTAAACTAAACCACATAAAAATTTTCAATCTTAATTGTTTCATCGAAATCAAAATATTTTGAAATAAAATGATAATTAGTTAGGGTACAAGATTTGGAAATTAAGTTTCACATAATCTATATCTACGTGGCCATCTAGACAGTTGTATCAAACATTATAACCTCTCTCGAGATTTTGGGACTTATAACATACAATAAACTACAGTGGGGTAAAATCAAAACGCCTGGTTGCCTTTTCCGACTTTTAAAAATGATCCCAATAAACAGACAGTTAACTAGTTTGGCCTTAGAAGATGTTTATCTGACGAGGTAGAGCTGAACTCAGACATGTAGAGAGGTTAAGAGTGAGTTTAAGTCGGTTGTATTGCCAGAAATAGCAAAAATGTGGAAACTTGAGACGCCTGATTAATTATTCGTTTAGCAAAATACCTAATTAGATGCATAAGCATGGAAACACTGAAATAGCGCCTTCCTTCCAAAATCAGAAAGTCTACAAGATTCAGAACTCGTTTGCTTTGAAATATGCAATCCTTGAAATATTTCATCATAGATAACTTTTATGAATTTGTCGATGATCTATAATTCAAATTTGTTATTGCAAGTAGTTACTCCAAAAACTATTTAAGGGCTCGAATTCTGCGTTGCAATGTACATGGCAGGGAGGAAGTGCATATTTGCAAAGATATTTGCCTGTAAGATAGAGCTCTGTGCTCATGGCCAGCTGTTTGTGTAGATTACCTGTTTGGCAGGATTACAAGGTAGCAAGCAGCACGTAGGGGGTTCTGTACTATGAATATATTGTATATGTTGATGAAAATCACTTTTAAAGGAACAATATCAAACTATCCAAAGGGAGCGTCTTTGGAAGCATCTTATAAACTGCATGAATTAGTCATAATTCATAATTAGAAAATTTTGAACAGATGGATCCCATTGAATGTAGTTTATGGTATTTCTGATGGGTGTTCAACGTGATCAATGACTAGTGTGAGGGAAGGGATTAGGGAGGTTACGTTACACATTTTAAGGACCATGTACGTCAGCGTGTCGTATTTGGACCCGCAGGAATAACTCTCCCCCCCCTCTATTTATTTTTCCAGGGACCTTATTACAATTATTTCCCATGTGCCTTTTTACTCAATCGGCCAAGTAAACACTACAAATGGGAGAACTTATCCCGGATAGAGGGCTATACTACGCGTACACGTTTTAAAAAGTGTATCTTAACCTCCCTAATGTCTACATCGGGTAACCCTTACGATAATATTAGGCTTGGAAATTAGGTAATAGGTAGGTAATAGGAAATCAGGTAATAGTAGGTCATCATAGGCAAATCTGGATTGAAAACTCTCAAAATGAGGCATGCATTTCAAAATGAAAAGCAGAGTGTCACAGTAGGTCCAAGCACAAGAAATTGCTGACTAGACCTTGATGGAGAATTTCAGCAGAAATGTAAAAGATAAATTGATCTCAGTATATGGTTACACCATCTATTGTCAAGGAAAGTAGAGTTCATATCAATCAGCTATGCTACTCAATGATAGATGTCGCTTAAAGTCGTCGTGTGAATAAGTCAACTTCAACAAAGTAAGCAAAAAGTCTGTTCATTTCATTTTCACATGTTACACTATTACATGTCCAAAAACCTTGTTTAAATTGATCACTTTGTTCATTCAAAATATATTAAAATTGTGAGATGGATTCTGGAATCCACTATCCGTCAGTGTCCTATTAAATGGTCATCTTGATCCATAACGCTATCTTACGACATGATTGGTTTTTCAGTTTGTCAGTTGATATAGAATCAACATTTCTTCCTTGGTCTTATCTCGGAATCTAAATAAGCATTGAGTAGTCTGTGAAATTTGCTATTTATTAATCTATTAATCATTAATTAGAATCAAATCAGTATTACGTCATTGTAAACAATACAATTGAATTATAGACATAAGTTGATTATGCGCAAATGTATGTACAGCCCCTATGCACTAGTTAAATTGACTTTTGGATTTGATCCAAAATATTTCAGCACTTCGCTGCGATTAAGAACGCTGTAAAACTTATCATATGTTCAGGGTTTAATGCCGCGCCTCTTGACAGAATATCTAGGAATGTTGTTCATTTTGCCGTCTGTGGTTTATACAACTTTCATCGTCTGCTTTTTTGGAAGAGTTCACATTTTGACAGTGGAGGGGTGAATGGTTCTGATTCCATTGTATTCTAAGCTAAATTATGGTTCTTTTCATTGAATTTTCATTTATGTCGGTTTATAAAACCAATACGTTATTCCATTGTGAAAAGGTACGATAAAACATGCTGTTAAGGCAATGAAAATGCTAAGACAAAACTTTCGGGTGAGTTCGGGACCCCTGTTGACCAGTGTCTTAACTTAAGTGCGCATGCGTAGATGTTAAGATTTCCCACGTATATGTTTGAAGAGCTTTACCAACAAAACACCGTTATAAAGGGCTTTAGAGTTTTATTTGTACGTGTCAATAATAGAGGAATTTAGGTCACGATTAAGCTCTTTCAAAGCGTCTTGTAGAACTTGCTTTAGCTCTTCGAGGTATTAGCCGGGGTATTAGCTACAGTTGGTTGACGTCACGACGCTGTTGAAGGTGTGAACGTACGCGAGTTAGTCCAAAAGCAAAAGACCAAAATGACAGATCCTGATGATATTGAATTAGAAGGTAAGTATCTCATTAGAATAAGTTTGGTGCATTTGGCAGGACTTGGCAGGGAAATAGAGATTCTAGTCAGTTTTTAGTATAGTGTAGGTAAAACTATGGTGCAATTATTGGTCTTAATTATGGTCAACAAGTCTGCATTGAAATGGTTAAGTTCTAGTATGGTATATTCACTGATTAAGCATTAATTAAGTATGGTGTACGTTGTGCTAAATTATGGTGCATTCGGCGTTCATTAGGGTGTATTCAGCGTAATTAATTATGGTCTATTCCGTGTTAATATGGTCTAGTTGGTGGACTATATCCAGCGTTGATTAAGGTATTTTCAGTGTCAGTATGGTATATTGTTAATTGCAGTCATTTAACGGGTGTTAAAAGGGTAATATAGAAAAATGGAAAGTAAGAAAAAACACTTCTTAAATTCAGATGAGTTAATGAGAATAAGCGTCAGTTCAATACAAAATAAAAAATAATGTCACTCATGCTTCAAATGTGTTTTTGTGTTAGTTGATTGAATGTGACATAGTAAACCATACAAATAAACTCTAGTTCCAAATCAGCCTTGACTCTACCATTGGGCTTGAACAGTAGAAGCAATAACTTTTGTCGAAACTGTTTTTGAAGAGCTATATAAAACTATTATAAAGGGCTCCACATCGAAACCTTTAAATTCGAAATAATGTTCGGAATTTCACATATTTTAAAGTCATGTTATAGCATTTGCATGCATGCCCCCATTACATTCTCCGTTACTTCATTGCAAGCATATAAAAGTGCCACTGGCGTATCTCATGTATAAACCATTTCCCCTTTTCTAAAATAATACCCAAAAACATTTCCTAAACAACGGATCAGTTTACATTACAACTCCCAGCAGAATCGACACAGCCAAACAAAAACATTGGTTACAGTCTTAAAACATAGTGATTTCAATTTAATCTAAGAGATATCAATTAGTCGAGGGGGGTTTCTCGATGGAATGTATAACGTATACGAAATGCAGTGATCTTTGGTAGCATCCCCCCCCCCATTCTTTTGCATAGTTTATCAAAATACCAATTTTTATGATAGCAACATGAACATTTGTATTTATGTCATGATGATAAGATGATATCAGATTGGGCTCTGGCTTTGAATGCTTTGGGGAAATGTTATTCTTAATTACGCCCAGAACCTTTATACGGTAGTCGTACTGATGAAGCTATTTCAGTACTGGATAAAGCATAAGAATGAGATTTTATAAGAAATAATACACCGAAGGCCGAAGGCCTGAGGTTATTATTTCTTATCAAATCGAATTCGAATGCTTTATCTTACTTAAATCACACACATTCTTATTACAGGTAAATGGTATATTGCAGGTAAATGGTCAATGATCTAATCTGGAAATTTTTATATCTTTTGTGTTGACTATTCAAACTGTGAATTTTGCAAACTGCAACCAGGCTCACAATGACCCTGGCTCTTATTGGTTAAAATTTGTTGTTATATAGCCAATTAATTGTAACAACAAAAAGAGTTGGTTGCATTGACCTCATGAGTGTGAGTTGATGTAAGTGACTGAGTGGGCTATAATTAGTCTAGCTGTCAGTGCACTACAGGTGACTGTCCAGTCCAGAACATTGAATTTGAATGCAGCAGAATATTTGTAAGTAAGATAAGATCAATGATGTAGATAGCAACAAAAATTGATAAATTGTTTTATTCTAAAGAATGCACAGTAACAAGAGAAGGGTACATGTATTTTTGTATATTGTTTTTAGGGAATGAAAACTATCAAAAACTGTCAATGGTCATTTATGTCTCACTTGTTTTTGATAGCTTGCCAAGTGTACATTCTTTAAAAACAATAGAAAAATAATGCACTTTCCTTTTGATAAAACCATACATTCTTAAAAATAAACCACAGCAAATTCTATTGTGTTGCTACGCAAGTGGGATTTAAGGTTAAAGAATCGAAATTAAACTATTGAAAAGCATTCTGATAAACCATGACATTTCATTTCTTCTTAGTCCTAAGATATTGAGTGAAACAAAATATGTGATGAGTATATGAATGATTTAAAAGGGCATGGAAGTACTCGACACTCGCTAAAATATGTTGGGGATTTGGTTGGGTGTCATATCAACAAAGAGGACTTGCCAAAAAGTATGTACCTGGGTCACCGACCTCTCTTCCCCCTATTCCCATTTGGAAACAGATTTCTCGGACGTTTCCCAATAAAAACATGGGATTGTATGAAATATTTAAACGTTCACGCGTTCATGACACTTGCTGTATGAATGGTGGTGTACACTCCCTCAAAAAGTTTGGAAACCGGCAAGTATCCTTTTGAATCACTTATTTTTATATACCGATTTAGGGAAATTAATTTAATCGATTTTGTCATAAAATGTCGAGCTATTGCAATTAAGAAATAAAATTAAGATCCAGACATTGACAGACTTTCATTTCTCGTCCTATTAAAAATTCTGGATGCTAAACTTATTGCGGGGGTGTATATTTGCTTAGAAAGTTAGTCATGATCTCCATGTGTGTGCATAACACATTGGATAAACCAACAATAAACGTGTCCCTGATAAGGCGAGCTAAGTACATGGCCAGGATATCATTTCCAATTTGATTATGGATCCTTAAAAGAGAGCGTCATGTTCACTCAGAACGTAGTAATCACAACTGCCACTCTATGCCTCAGAATAACAGGACGAACTACATCTAAAATATTTGAAAACGTCCTGAAAAACATTAATCACATTCCCTAGGGGAGATATAAATATATACCTCAGGATATACCCTAGATCAAAAACCTCCCAGTACATAACCCTTATATATGCCCCGTCCTGGTGTATACATCCCCGCCAAAAGTTTGGTAAGCCAAACACCCTCATCTTATCAGAATATTGCATGAAATTCCATCCATTATTGTTTGGTAAAACATTATGAAAGATATGTATCCCGAGCTTATTGTGATTAAGGAAAGAAATTGAGATTCATTAACTGGCTTTAATATGCTATCAAATGGTTGCCAAACTTTTGATGGGGGTGTACATTTTGGGAGATAAGTCTTCAAGGATTTAAACTTGATGCAAGTCATAGCTATTGATTGATATATTGGGAACATAGCAGAAGGAATACACCAAGTAACTTACTTTTCTAAAAGTGATGCCGTATATCTTATCTATATTGCCTTAATCCCTGTACAACATCCACTTAAAGATAGTACGCATGGAATCTGCTAATTGGATTAACTCACAGTTTATTGTGTAGCATCGTTTTTCACTTTTTTAAAGAAACCGGGATCTGCCAAGGCTATGTGTTATATCTGTTTTATTCACTTGCAATGATACTTTGATCAAAAGATAAGTTCTGGACAACCGAAAAGTAGTCGTAGGTGCTTGAAGAATCATTTAGTTTCAATGAATTCTCCTTGACTGTATTCAAAGATAACACCCTATAATTTAAGTCTCGTTATTTAAACAACTGGCTGAGGCATATACACCCGTAGCCACGAATTGCTCATATATTTGATGAAAACGGCATGTCAAAA
Organism: Owenia fusiformis; assembly: GCA_903813345.2. Lineage (NCBI taxonomy): Eukaryota > Metazoa > Annelida > Polychaeta > Sabellida > Oweniidae > Owenia > Owenia fusiformis. The sequence goes on along the minus strand of CAIIXF020000004.1, from coordinate 931,493 downwards.
ACTATTGAAATTCGAGTTTGTAACATTGTTTATACCAAACTTTTCATAATCTTGTTTTGCTTTTCTGTGCTCGGTATAGACCTTTAATATTCTCAAATTTCAATTTCTCAGCATGACTCTGGAATGGAATTCGTAATCCTGTTCTTTAAAAAGACGGCTTTATTCATTGTAATAAAGCTTATTTTCCAATTTTGCATTTAAGCGATTTAAATAAAAGTGTTACCTTTTATAAGGAAACCCCCTAAAGATTATTTGCACTGAATTAACAACACGTCTCGTCGTAGTCCGAGTATAAGCTGGAATTGAATGAGATATTTCTGTTCCTTCTTGTGTTTTAGATTAGTGCACGAAATGACCATACTTTTCTACAAAAATACACTCCCCTCCATAAGTTTAGCAAATGGACCTTTTCATGGGATAGCATATTTTAAAGCATGTTGATGTTTGAATCGTATCTTTGTTCCAGTATTACAAAAGTTCGGAAAACGACATATTCAATAATGACGCTATTGTAGAAGGGTATTGGTCAGATATTTTACCAAAATAATTTGTAACTCCCCGATCACATTCCACAGTAATAGATCTACTTTACAATAACATGTTTGCGTGACAGTTTACATGTACGTATGCGATACAGTTCACCAGATGCGTGCAACGTAAATTGGCTCGTTTGGCAGGTTAGAATTTCATGGGTAGGGGTGAATATGGAAATACCGTACGAAACACGCAAGAGAAGGCTGTTAAACCAGTTGATTATAAAGATGTCATAATGGAGAAAATAATCAAATATTGATTTTCAATAAAGTTACAATATTCAGGGTCAATACATTTGAGGTGAAGCATTTTTAATTTTGTTACCAAGTTTAGTCTCGTCGCCAAGTTAAAAATGTAAAATATACTATTTAATAAACTTTACTAAATAGGTTTATTGCATCGGCATTTAACATTAGCTAGTTTAACTGTGTGCCAAATGAAAGATTCCGACTGTCATCGTAAATATAAGTAAAAACTTGTGTTTATAAGTAATAACATCGAGGTTATTTTGGGTTTAATGTCAATTTTATGGATTAACCTCTGTTCTCCTTTTATACCAGGTTTTGGTAAAAGGTGAATCGAAAAAGCCAAATGCAAGAAGTCAATGCGTTCATTTAATAGTTTCTTATTTTTAAAACGGTAGCCTCTATCAGAACTATTAAGAAAAATACCAGAATGGTTTTATCGAGTTTTTAATTAGTTTAACTAAAATATTTTCCACCTGACTTATCTTTATATATCGTGATCAAATGCATGGTACACGTACAAACATCAGTGTCAGAGTATAGTTATCAGTGTAGATAAAGTAGCAAGCCTGGTTCAGCAAAAAATAAACACGACATATGTTTGAGAAATATCATTTCAATATCATTCAACTTTTTGATCAAGGTATTTTGTTTTTGAACTATGTTTTCAATGAAAATGAGAAAACATCAACACAAAATGTGTAAAAAATTGCATTTTCATTAGTTATTTATTACAATCATAAAATTATATGTTAACTACTTTAAGCTCCCTTTAGAAACAATACCAAAAGTACGAAATAGCAATAAAGAGATCATGATATGTATTGGTCACCGAAAACTAATTGTAATTTGATAATTTGCCACATGATGTCATCAAACTTGGCAGAAAATAAACAATTGATTACCTAATTACAAAAGCATACTATAAAGCAAATTTGTCACATCACAAACAATAAAAAAAAACTTAACGTACATATAGGTCCACAGCGCATAAAAGAGATTTCAATTTATTTTTGCTTAAGTTGCTATCTTTATTGGTGAGTTTCATAGGATGTTTACGTCAAGTCGTAAAGTGACGTTCGGATTGCCGTCAAGTTACGTCAATGCCGTAAGAGAGGAGCGACAAAAAGGTAAATAACTGGATAGAGTGCTCAAATGTGAGTTTAAACATATCGGGTGTCCCAAAAAAAATGAGACACTTTTTGCCAAGTATTTTCTCGGCAACTGATGAACCAGATTTTTGGAAAATTTGTACAAAGTAGCCCAGGAGTATCGTTAGCAAGGTACAGAAATATGACAAAGATCAGATAAATTTTATGCGAGTATTAAGAAATTCAAGATAGCATGTCAAAATGTCCCATACCAAAGCAATACAATGAGAATTTTCATCGCGTTTGTACCAAAAATGGGAAGGAATTAGACAAGTATTTCTCAGCAATAGATGAGCCAAATTATTTGAAAACTTTACTTGAGGCACTTAAGGGTATTTTCTGCTCGTGCTATAAATATGTAAGAGATTGGCTTCATATTATGTGTGTATTGTTGAATTAAAAACAGTATGCAAAAATAACCAATATCGATGTAAATCTCACTTATTAATCCTTTTCATGTAAAATACCTTTCCGTATTTATTCTTAGCAATATCACCTCAAATGAATTTTGAGAATGAATGGATTTTGGATATTTGGGAAGAATGAAATGAATTAAGTAGACATGACACACAGACAAGCTATTTTGACTTATTTACAAATGCTATCACCTGATAGCTGGTAGAAACACTGTAGAGGTCTCATCGCAGAGCTCCGGTATGGGGATATTTGACATGCTATTTTGAATCTCTTATTACTCGGAGAATATTTACTTGATTTGTTTTATATTTTTACAACTTGCTAATGATACTCTCAGGCTAATTTGTACAAATTCTCAGTGAATTTGGTTTATTAGTTGCCGAGAAAATACTTGGCAAAAAGTGTCTCATTTTTTTGGGGACACCCGATATATGGCGCATCGGTTATAAGTAGGTGAAATTCTAATATCTTCTGTCTTGTGTAATATAACGGACTGCAATGGCAAATTCTGTTCTGTTTCCATTTGAAATGACTAAAGAATTATATCTTGCGTACGAAAGTTAATATTTCCAAAAATGTAAAGACCTACTCGGTTTATTTCGGGGGAAAGGGTATTAGCATCAGCCTTAATGTCCTTCTTAATATTAGATCAAATTAGGAAATAGGTTAGGATGCACCAAAGGCTCCATTCGGATTCAGATGAGAAAGATAGTTAAGGATGTTCCCTGGTCAGATAGGAAAATATTCAATAGTATTTAACTTTTTCTCAAAAATGGTTTTCTGGGATTCTCACGGGCAACAAAGAATATTAAAACTTTAAAAACCATATGTTAGTGTGCTTTTTTCTGAGCAAGAGGCCTCTAAAGTGTCAATATTTGACAAAAGTGGGCGTGGCACTTTCTCATTGAAACCCATGTTAAAAATCAGGTTTTCACCCCAAAACACACTTTTGAATATTTAACTTTTTCTTAAACTCACAGAAACACTTAGTTATGCTATGTACTTCACATTTTGAAAAGAAAAATTAGGGGTTGGTGTTCATCGTTTTCAACTTCGTCCAGGGAACATCCTTAAGTGACAGGATCCAGCCGTGATAGGTGTTGTGTGAAATAGGCTTAGTGTCACTGAGATTATGCTCTCATACACCAATCTGTATCGCATCTTGCATTACCAAGGTATAAAGTAATTGAAAATCAAACTGGTAAGCGAGAACGTACAGTGGGGATCATTCATGAACTCATTTTCAAGTGTGATTTCCTTACCTTAGCTATCCAAGCAGCATGAATGCATCGTGTGGTTTTAACCACTGGCGTTTTATCTGTTACCATGGTATTGTTACCATAGTAACGGAAATGATGGTGTTGAGTAAAACATCCTCAGCATAAGCAAAAAATGCACCGAAGGTGAACTACCTTAGCCATGCAACAGAAGAGTGATCCAATTCCCCTTGAAATCTAACTACTGACGGCTTTCTTTCAATGGGATCGTAGATAAGACTGCTCATAATATAACTATTACCTACTCTTCCATCTATGTGAAATATTCCACTTACCCTTAGCTCAATAGTCAGTACATTTTCCTCTAAAAAGGAGCGATCATGTTTGAGTTGGGAACAACCAATCAGAGACTATCAACAATTATGTTTAGTTATATCAAAAATCTACAAGGGATACAACAACAAAAATTGGAGTTTATTGGAAATATAAATATTTTGAAACGAAAAGGTGGAGACGGAATCCAATCTGTCAATATAGCATGTATTACATTTGGTTCCCTTGGTAACGTGTTACTAGTTGTGTAACTGTACCTTAGAAACTGGCCCCTGGGGAAAAGGGAGGAATGTGCCAAATTAGTTTGATATAGATTATGTTTTATTTCTTCCCTATCAAACATAAGAGGTATGCGTTTTACAGTTAACCGCATCTTTCCCTCTGACGTCATCGTAATACGCCATCGATACGTCTGGGTTTTTTACTCTCTCGAGAATAGTTAAGAAAGAATTGAAGAATTTTAGGGTTCTATGAAAATTGAACATGCTCAACCCAGCAGAATTGAAAAGTTAAAGACCGACTCAATTCAATTTTATGAACTACAGCCCCGGTGTATTATGCCATGAATATTGTAATGTTTCGCTTTGAAGAGCCATGCCAAAAAACAAACAAAATGCTCATGCAACAATGCCATTTGCAAATGCGTACCCTCATTAGCATGAACTGAACTCTTCTAATTATAATCCTTTGTTTTGGCTGAACAATGCTTACTGTTAAACTATTACAGTCAAGTTGCATGTCAAAACATTTAAAAAGAGAAACGAAGTTTTTACAATACAGTTTTGGGAACTGACATCTTACATTATAATTCATATCAATATGAAACCGAACGATTTTAACTCTAGGTTTAAAAATCAATCTTCAGTACTTCAATCTTCAATACTTTGTGAATCTATATTACCAATAACCGGCATACAATTATGTGTTAAAGAACGACTAAAAGAGCTATTTAACTTCAGACCTCGTATTATTTACAAAGAGCCCGAAATAAGCTTTATAGTACTATATAAAATACTTCTGTAAACATGAGCATGTTAACATGGACCCTATGCATATCTAACCACCCTTGATTCATTGACTTAGGACTTACATGACCTGGCCGGGGTTACATGAATTGCTTTCAGCGTTTGGAAACCTAATTGTTTTGCTCTAAGCCATTCTGATTTCTTTACAACATAAATAGATACTTTGATCAATCAGCATTATTATACTCTTGGTTATCATAGTCCCCTCATATTTTCAAGATTGCCCCCGTTAAAGAAAAACGTCTGGTGACTAAAACTTTCTACATTATTTCACCTGCCCAAAATAAATAAAAAAAGCAATTATTAATCGTTGTTTCGTGCAAAAAATGAACTTATGATGATAAAATCTTTTCATTCCAAACATCCACTTTGATATTATCAGTTAATTCTCTCATCACACCAGAATACGTGGTGATTTGGGCATATACGTTAATTTGGACGCATGTGCATAATTGGTCAGTTTATGGCACGACATGCTTCTGTAATTAATATAGGATTTTGCAAGGGTCAAATTATAATTTAAGTCATTGGATTTTACGTTTGATATGCGTGTGTTCAATTTTTACATAGGCAGAGTGAACCTGACTTATATACATTTTCTTCTTCAATTACATAATGTTATCAATAATACCGATAATGTATCCTTTTTATAATTCCATTCCCTTCTTTATGTATGTGATAACCTTCTAGTATAGAGATATACATACAGTTTTTTGTCCCCAAGATATGGATAATGGTATAGTAAATAAATAATAAAACGAGACATGGTTGTTGTTCTGATAGAGTACTTGCTCGGATACATGTCTGTTTTACATGCCAAGTGTCTATTTTTGTCAATGATGAAGATGTTATCGCATGGAATATACACATCCATGTAACATGATTACATCTATCTTAACTGCGGAAAACCATGTAGCTATACTCGTCTTCTTCAGAGGCTCTACATGTAGAAAGCTCTACATCAACACAGAGAAACCTGTAAATAAGACTAAGTCTAAGTTACATACTTGCAAGCAAACCACATCCAAAAATAACGTATATGAGCACTAAATTTCCGAGAAGCGGCTTCCATATTTGGCACAAGCGTAGCACTTAGATACGTGTAAAAATATACAACATGGCCTGGTCTGGTGTCTTCGTAGTTATTTCTAACGTACACTATTTTAGGTCAACTCAAAGTTGGCAACATATATCTAATGCTTGATTCAAACCCTCCCCCTAGACACAGGGGAAGTATACGGGATGGCTAGGTGTCCAGGGATTTGATGGAAACAAGCACTACTACTTTTACCTTTAAAAGTTACAGCATTTCATCGTGCTTCTGGTTGAGACCATCCCCTAATGGCAAATTGCAAAAGGATTTGATGCTAGACTAATTGAAATATTACCTTGATCAAACCAGGTCACGGCTGGGAGATATACGTTAACATACACTCTTCTTCATAAGCTTGGTAACCCTTTTCCCCATAGGCTTACGTGTTATTCTTATTGAGCGGAGTGTAGGTACTTCTATTTTGATACTCTTATATCTCTGTTTTGCAACTTCAGTATGTTTCTAGAAGGTTTAATGCCAAAAGGCCATGATTTCTTGACTTAGAAGCGTTGCTTTATTGGGTTAAATCTGGTGTTTCTAGGTTGCTCTACTACTTAAAACCTGCTTATTGACAAAGGTTAGATTAAACCATGTCATATGAAACTTTAATCAGCATAGAATTTGGTCTCGTATAATTTGTTTAAACTATAAAAACCGCTATTATGCATAGCCCACAGGGCGTGTATGCCAAATGTTCCTAACATACATCGCCCATCTTGGTTACGCAATATTATTTACGAGGCCTAACCTGAATATAGTTGGATATAGACGAGTAGTTAGGTACTGTAGATATGTGTACATGTAGCATATAACTTATGCGATTATCTAAAATGGCCATATATTACCTTAGAATAGCCAAAATATCTTCCCTCTATATAAATCAGTAAAAGCTGTAAAGACGTACTTATAAATAGTTTCCAACTAAGCCAATCCAGCAAGCTACAATCAGAAAATGACAATTTAAGATTGTTATGTTAACACAAATGTTTTGCACCTATTACCTTGTAAATATTAGAAGGTTAAATGTTATTCAGAGATTGAAATGAATTTAAGTTGTAAACCTGTATTTGTAGTGTATATATATTTATTTGTTTAATGCTGACGCCAGAAGGGAAATGGCCTGGTAGAATAGATAATAAAGTATGCAATGCCAGGGTATACGTCGTATGCAGCATCCATAATTAACCATGGTCCACCATAATGTGGTCGGAGTGGAATAACGTTTGAGCCTGTTTGGGAATTTTGTGATTTTGAGTATGTCATTATGGTATATAAAATGAATGATTGACTAATGTATTTGCTTGTGTATTTTCAGATGTGAAGGAAGTCTTCGACCTGTTTGATTTCTGGGATGGTCGTGATGGAATGATTGACGCCTACAAATGTGCAGATCTGATCAGGTGCCTCGGCATGAACCCAACCAATGAAATTGTAATCAAAAATGGCGGAACCAAAAAGGAAGGTGAGAAAACGTTCGGTTAAATGATGCATTGTATATGATGCAATATATTAATCACGGAAATGTAACTAATATAGTCTTCCTTGTACAATATATGTACTCGCACATACACACATCTCCCTCCCCATTGGACGGTTATTAAAGCTTATGTTATTTAAGGTTATCAAGTTCCAGGAGTATAGATATAGTCCTAGTACTGGATAAATCTAAGGTTTTGTATGGGAGTTTGAAGTTTCCACACTTTTCGAGAGTAGTGTAAAATATGTTTTCTTACAAATACAATACATGCAATATTCCCTGCAGGTGAGAAACAGTACAAATTCGAAGAGTTCCTGCCAGTTTACCACGCCGCCTCAAAAGAAAAAGACACAGGAACCTATGCAGACTTCATGGAAGCATTCAAAACTTTCGACAGAGAAGGACAAGGTTTTATCTCATCAGCTGAAATGAGACACGTACTAACGTCCTTAGGTAAGCAAGACAACTACGTGCTGTAACAATATTATGTATTAATTTCGTTCCACACATACACATATGTGCTAAGTTTGAAATACAGACTTGATTGTCATGCTCTGTTGTCTGTTAAACATGGTGTCAGATGCGATGCATATACTTGTATGTTTAATCAATTCATATGTTTAGCTTCTAATGATGATGACACGTTATGGTATCTCTGGAAAATATATACACTTACATGTTATTCAGATTGCACATAATACGTATTTGATATAGTGCATTGGCTGATATTTATGGTACAACAATCTGTACAACAACAATATTACTTAGTCTTGCATCATGCCCCTGTCTGCATCCAATATATATGTCTTCCAATCTGGAACGCGTAATACTCAAACTCATTATTTGATGCATCATTCTTTTTTATCATTTGCGCGTGACACCTGACCATGTGCATTAATGCTGGGCAAAGGAGGAGTATAATCTAACCATGTGTCTGTAATCAATTTTTATGAGAAGTCATTCAGTCATTTGACCCATAAGTTGACCCATACTATATTGACATTTTTATATTCCAGGCGAGAGACTCACAGACGACGAGGTAGATATCATAATAAAGTGCGTCGACCTACGTGAAGATTTGGAAGGCAACGTCAAATACGAGGAATTTATCAAAAAAGTCATGGCTGGCCCACCAGAGGCCAACTAAATGCGCATGCGCATTAAAGACCTGCCGCAAGCACCACTATGACGATATGATGTGTATTTGGGTAACTCAGTATTCAGGACGGCTAAATATTCTTGGTTGTATTTGCATAACACACTAGTAAAGTGCTGCTGAAATAGAATGTAGAGTACATTAGGACTGAACAGTGAATTTCATCCTCCTGAAATTATGAGAATATTTTCACACGTGGATATTGACTGACGGAAAACGGCCATCAATTCTTGAGTCATTACTGTACATTATTCTTTTCTATTCCATTCTGGATTGAATTAGTTGTAATATGCGTTTATAATATCCAGTAGTGTTTTTCTATTATAGTTTGTGTTTGAATATTTATCAGTCCTGATTATACAAATCTCGTTTTCATGAACTATCGCGAGAGTGAGATTTGAAACTTTCTGATGCCCTCTTTTGCAAAGCATCAAACGGACATTTCCAGCGATGCCAATATTCCAACTTTTAAATAGGAATGTGGGGCCTGTCTAAAATGCGGAATATTGTGGAATGAGATGTCGTCTGCGCTGGAAGCAGTTGCGCACGCACACACAGGAAGGAAACGCAAAGGATAAAGCAGGTTTTGAGCTTACTCAACTGAGGACATTGGAAAACTATGTTTTAAAACGAGAATCTTGACAGTATATTCCTATTAACCTAACAACTTTTGGATGCAAAATTGTGGTACCGATATCTGAAAAAATGTAAACCTGTTTGAATTTTACATGTTTTGGAACACTGTATCTCCTAACAATAGTGCAATAACATTGAACAATAAAATCTGACCTCCACTTATGAAATTTTGTGTTAATTATGCATTTTATGTTGTTTGTGCAAAGTCCAATGGCTAGGGACTCTGAGACATCATTTTATCTTACAATAACTGTGTTGTGTAATCTAAATGACGGCTCTTTAGTATACATGTATGTGGTATTCTGTCATTTAAATTAGTCCCCTATGTTCGGAAACTTGTAATGACTTCCTAATTGGAGCCCAGTTTCACATCTAGGTGTACATATACATCAACTTAAACAAGGTATTCATCTATCGTGATTGCCAAAAACTGAAAGATGTAGAGCATGTATGGAAGAGTTGTATGTACCTGAAAATAATTAAAGACTCACAATTAGGAAGGGGTGATTTCTGAGCATACGGACAAACCTAAAAAATAATGTACTCTCCCATTAAAGGCCTGTGTTGGCATTCCAAAATCCCAGTAAATTGTGAAAGGAACTCGAATGGTATTGAAGGACATTTACCGTCCGCCATTTTGAAATAGAAGGTAACCAGGTAACGGACGTTGCCTTCTCGTGATACTGATCAATGAAGACATAATGTCTTATTTCAGACTTAACGTCTAATCTGCAAGCATAACTAGACATGTAAATTGAACAAGTTCAATTTAAGACTCCAGATTTCAGACTTTATTTAAGCTGAGTCATCCAAATACTTGTAAGCTGAGTCATTCAGAATAAGCTGAGTCAGCTAGAATATAGACATTTAGACAACTCTTAAGAATGTTATCATTGACTCCATTGGCTTAACATGGGGATATCATCATATCGACTTTTCGAGACTTCAAACCGCTATAACTATCTTATCAGAAGTTGGATCGAAATTTGGTTTAAAGATTCTGATTCCTGAGAAAATTCTACCCTTAATTCATAACTCATACGTTATATTTGGAGAATTTTTTATTTTGACCTACTTTTCAGACACCATATCTCAAAAGTGGGTCAAAATACTTTCTGACGGCAGAAGGCTAACACTATAAGCACACTCTTTGCTACCTGTATACAAAATTTCGAAGCAAATCATTAAAGTGTAATGTCAGAATCGCAAAAATAAGGAAAAACTATGAATTTGACATAGATTTTGACCTAGGCATTTTGGTGTCCAAATTTTAAAGCTAGATAGCCTTCGAGGTCCCCTTCTTTTATAGGCTTCCAGAATGTTAAGCTGTACTCAGTTTATATATGGTATTTTACACTTCAAAAAAATCTTTTTTCTCATTGACATAACATGGGGCACCAAATTAAGCGATTTTTGAGCTTTCAAAATGCCATAACTTCCGAACCGAAAGTATGATTGAAATTTGGTTTGCAGATTCGGATTCCTGGAAAAATTCTACCCTTAATTCATAGCTCATATGTTAAATTTGGAGAACTTTTTATTTTGACCTACTTTTCGGACACCATATCTCAAAAGTGGGTCAAAATACTTTCTGACGGCAAAAAGCTAACACTATTAGCACACTCTTTGCTACCTGTATACAAAATTTTTAAGTAAATTATTGAAGTGTAGTGTCAGAATCGTAAAAATAAAGAAAAACTATGAATTTGACCTAGATTTTGACCTAGGCATTTTGGTGTCCAAATTTTGAAGCTATGTAGCTTTTGAGGTCCCCTTGTTTTATAAGCATTCATTATGTTAAGCTGTACTCAGTCTATACCTTGTATTTTACACTTCGAAAAAGTCTTTTTTCCCATTGACTTAACATAGGCACCAAATTTAGCGATTTTTGAGCTTTCAAAACGCCATAACTTCCGAACCAGAAGTCTGATCCAAATTTGGTTTGCAGATTCGGATTCCTGAGATTATTCTACACTTATTTCATAACTCACATGTTGAATTGGGAGAACTTTTTGTTCTGACCTACTTTTCGGACGCAATATCTCAAAATCGGTAAGAGTAATCAAAAAACGATTTGCCTTTCGGAATTAGCGTTTTTTCCAAGGAACATGATGAAAAAAAATTGGAGCGAAAATATTGAAAGACGACTGAGAAAAGTGGTGAATTAGTGAAAATCCAAGATTTGACCTAGTTCTTGACCTATGACCTAGATAAAAAATTTGACCTAATTTCCCAGAAAGCCAGATACATTCCCTTGTCAACCATGTAGGTTGGATTAAGTAAGATGTTATAGTTGGAGAGAAAATCTGTTAGGAGGAAGAAAGAAAGAAAGAAAGAAAGAAAAAAGAAGAATAACTAGACATGTAAATTGAACAAGTTCAATTTAAGACTCCAGATTTCAGACTTTTTTTAAGCTGAGTCATCTAAATACTTGTAAGCTGAGTCATTCAGCATAAGCTGAGTCAGCTAGAATATAGACATTTAGACAACTCTTAAGAATGTTATCTTCGACTCCATTGGCTTAACATGGGGATATCGATCATCATATTGACTTTTCGAGACTTCAAACCGCTATAACTATCTAATCAGAAGTTGGATCGAAATTTGGTTTAAAGATTCTGATTCCTGAGAAAATTGTACCCTTAATTCATAACTCATACATTAAATTTGGAGAACTTTTTATTTTGACCTACTTTTCAGACTACATATCTCAAAAGTGGGTCAAATACTTTATGACGGCAGAAGGCTAACACTATAAGCACACTCTTTGCTACCTGTATACAAAATTTCGAAGCAAATCATTAAAGTGTAATGTCAGATTCGCAAAAATAAGGAAAAACTATGAATTTGACCTAGATTTTGACCTAGGCATTTTGGTGTCCAAATTTTAAAGCTAGATAGCCTTCGAGGTCCCCTTCTTTTATAGGCTTTCAGAATGTTAAGCTGTTCTCAGTTTATATCTGCTATTTTACACTTCAAAAAAATATTTTTTCTCATTGACATAACACGAAGCACCAAATTTAGCGATTTTTGAGCTTTCAAAACGCCATAACTTCGGAACTGAGAATCGGATTGAAATTTGGTTTGCAGATTCGTATTCCTGGGAAAATTCTACCCTAAATTCATAGCTCATATGTTAAATTTGGAGAACTTTTTATTTTGACCTACTTTTCGGACACCATATCTCAAAAGTGGGTCAAAATACTTTCTGACGGCAAAAAGCTAACACTATTAGCACACTCTTTGCTACCTGTATACAAAATTTTTAAGTAAATTATTGAAGTGTAGTGTCAGAATCGTAAAAATAAAGAAAAACTATGAATTTGACCTAGATTTTGACCTAGGCATTTTGGTGTCCAAATTTTGAAGCTATGTAGCTTTTGAGGTCCCCTTGTTTTATAAGCATTCATTATGTTAAGCTGTACTCAGTCTATACCTTGTATTTTACACTTCGAAAAAGTCTTTTTTCCCATTGACTTAACATAGGCACCAAATTTAGCGATTTTTGAGCTTTCAAAACGCCATAACTTCCGAACCAGAAGTCTGATCCAAATTTGGTTTGCAGATTCGGATTCCTGAGATTATTCTACACTTATTTCATAACTCACATGTTGAATTGGGAGAACTTTTTGTTCTGACCTACTTTTCGGACGCAATATCTCAAAATCGGTAAGAGTAATCAAAAAACGATTTGCCTTTCGGAATTAGCGTTTTTTCCAAGGAACATGATGAAAAAAAATTGGAGCGAAAATATTGAAAGACGACTGAGAAAAGTGGTGAATTAGTGAAAATCCAAGATTTGACCTAGTTCTTGACCTATGACCTAGATAAAAAATTTGACCTAATTTCCCAGAAAGCCAGATACATTCCCTTGTCAACCATGTAGGTTGGATTAAGTAAGATGTTATAGTTGGAGAGAAAATCTGTTAGGAGGAAGAAAGAAAGAAAGAAAGAAAGAAAAAAGAAGAATAACTAGACATGTAAATTGAACAAGTTCAATTTAAGACTCCAGATTTCAGACTTTTTTTAAGCTGAGTCATCTAAATACTTGTAAGCTGAGTCATTCAGCATAAGCTGAGTCAGCTAGAATATAGACATTTAGACAACTCTTAAGAATGTTATCTTCGACTCCATTGGCTTAACATGGGGATATCGATCATCATATTGACTTTTCGAGACTTCAAACCGCTATAACTATCTAATCAGAAGTTGGATCGAAATTTGGTTTAAAGATTCTGATTCCTGAGAAAATTGTACCCTTAATTCATAACTCATACATTAAATTTGGAGAACTTTTTATTTTGACCTACTTTTCAGACTACATATCTCAAAAGTGGGTCAAATACTTTATGACGGCAGAAGGCTAACACTATAAGCACACTCTTTGCTACCTGTATACAAAATTTCGAAGCAAATCATTAAAGTGTAATGTCAGATTCGCAAAAATAAGGAAAAACTATGAATTTGACCTAGATTTTGACCTAGGCATTTTGGTGTCCAAATTTTAAAGCTAGATAGCCTTCGAGGTCCCCTTCTTTTATAGGCTTTCAGAATGTTAAGCTGTTCTCAGTTTATATCTGCTATTTTACACTTCAAAAAAATATTTTTTCTCATTGACATAACACGAAGCACCAAATTTAGCGATTTTTGAGCTTTCAAAACGCCATAACTTCGGAACTGAGAATCGGATTGAAATTTGGTTTGCAGATTCGTATTCCTGGGAAAATTCTACCCTAAATTCATAGCTCATATGTTAAATTTGGAGAACTTTTTTTTTTGACCTACTTTTCGGACACCATATCTCAAAAGTTGGTCAAAATACTTTCTGACGGCAAAAGGCTAACACTATTAGCACACTCTTTGCTACCTGTATACAAAATTTTGAAGTAAATTATTAAAGTGTAGTGTCAGAATCGTAAATATAAGGAAAAACTATGAATTTGACCTAGATTTTGACCTAGGCATTTTGGTGTCCAAATTTTGAAGCTACTGTAGCTTTTGAGGTCCCCTTCTTTTATAAGCATTCATTATGTTAAGCTGTACTCAGTCTATATCTTGTATTTTACACTTCGAAAAAGTCTTTTTTCCCATTGACTTAACATAGGCACCAAATTTGGCGATTTTTGAGCTTTCAAAACGCCATAACTTCCGAACCGGAAGTCCGATCCAAATTTGGTTTGCAGTTTCGGATTCCTGAGATCATTCTACACTTATTTCATAACTCACATGTTGAATTTGGAGAACTTTTTGTTCTGACCTACTTTCCGGACGCCATATCTCAAAATCGGTAAGAGTAATCAAAAATCTGATGGCACACTCATGAAAGGGCTTTTTCTAAGCTACATAATGAAAGTAAGATGAAGGAGTTAGATGAAAGATGTAGGAAGATAAATGTCAGAATGTTGAAAATGTAGGACGTGACCTAGTTCTTGACCTTTGACCTAGATAAAAATTTGACCTAATTTCCCAGAAAGCTAGATACATTCCCTAGTCAACCATGTAGGTTGGATGAAGTAAGATGTTATAGTTGGAGAGAAAATCTGTTAGGAGGAAGAAAGAAGAAGAAGAAGAAGAAGAAGAAGAAGAAGAAGAAGAAGAAGAAGAAGAAGAAGAAGAAGAAGAAGAAAAAGAATAATAAGAAAACAGGCAAAAACAATAGACTCCAGATTTTCAATCTGGAGTCTAATAAGGGCATTGTGCAAAGGAATTAGTGAAATTAAGATTTCTCGACAATAGCTGAATGACACAAGACTTTTTCACGAAATCAAAATTAAACATTGTCATTTATTTTTATCCAAAATAAAAAGTATTTTCAGACATAAAGTGGATGTTTTCAATGATATTTACCGACTCTGTCGAGTAGTTCAGTACCGTACGCTTCTGCCGACATATATAGTTTTTAAAATATTAAGACAGATTTCAGTATTTACAAATGCAGGTATTTACTATGCGCTTGCCTTGATGATTGGTAAAACGTCTAGAAAGACTTTTAAAACATGCTTTACAATTTTATTTGATACCCTCAGTCGGATTTTCAAAGATAGGATATCATCTGCAATAATAAATTGGTTCCTCTTCGTTTGCTATTGTATATTTCCAAATGATAAATTGGTCCCTCGTCATTTGTTATTGTATATTTCCAAATGTTAGATTGGTCCCTCGTCGTTTGCTAGTGTACATTTCTACACGTCACAAAGGTAATCTTTTTTCTGCAAGTTATTTATTAGAGACATCGTCGTGCAGTAATTCTTTTCTCACGAGCTGTAGCACCAAGTCCACAAATAACTCCTATAATCTCAAATATTCCCCACGTCACGTCTTTGTTCGTCTTTTAAAAGTGGGATTAAGCTCAAGAAAATTTTTACGTGAGTGTGTAGATTTATAGATTTCTAGGGAAAGCTCTCCACTTCGAAATACTATTTGAATACCGAGTTAACTATAAAAGCATAAGGAAAAAACCTTGAATAAGGTCACTTGAAAAACTTCGAGAGTGGCTCCCTGGGCTCATGATATCACACGTCCACACGTCCACGTGGCACGTTCGCTTCAGAAGATTAAGCTTAACCTCCAAATGATCGTTTTAACCACGGTCCATCAAGGTACTTTATAGGACTGAAGGAATACACCAAGATTTCAGGGATGTATTATTTCAGATTAATGCAGGAATGTAACCGCCCTCCTTGTAATAGTTAAAATTGCTCCCGAATGATATCACATCGCTATGATAGTTTAATTCGACATTTTAATGGAATCACTTTATTCCTGTTCAACATTTTAATGGAATCACTTTAATTATGTTCATCATTTTAATGGTATCACTTTAATCCTCTTCGTCACTTCAATGGTATCACTTCATTCTGTTCGTCATTTTAATGATATCACTTCATTCTTGTTCGTCATTTTAATGATATCACTTTATTTTTGTTGGTCATTTTAATTATATCATTTATTCTTGTTCGTAATTTTAATGATATCACTTTATTCTTGTCCGTCATTTTAATGAAATCACTTTAATGATATCACTTTATTTTTGTTGGTCATTTTAATGAAATCACTTTATTCTTGTTCGTCATTTTAATGATATCACTTTATTTTTGTTGGTCATTTTAATGAAATCACTTTATTCTTGTCCGCCATTTTAATGATATCACTTTATTCTTGTTCGTCATTTTAATGATATCACTTTATTTTTGTTGGTCATTTTAATGAAATCACTTTATTCTTGTTCGTCATTTTAATGATATCACTTTATTTTTGTTGGTCATTTTAATGAAATCACTTTATTTTTGTTGGTCATTTTAATGATGTCACTTTATTTTTGTTGGTCATTTTACCGACAACAAGTTTCCCAATCTCCATTAAGAGTTCGACGATCTCAAAGGCAGTACATATAGATATACCTATGAACATTCCCATCGTTCCACCAATGTCGGCTAGCAAGTTGTCCCACTGTAACAGAAAAATGGGGCATAACACTCAACTCCATCAGAATGGCAAAGAAGCCATCCAATTTCTCATTTTACAAACTATTGTAATAAAGAAACCAAATTAAGATCCATAAATGGACACAGTTTTAATCTCAATATTAAAGTAAGATTTTAAGTTTTGGACGTATGTTGAGCCTTGAGAGCCTGTTAACTTGAATCTCAATCGTGTTCCTATTTCATTAGGTCGGAAATCAATGACTGAAATAAGTAAAAATCCTAACGATGGACCCTAACGATAAAATATTGTCCCAATATATATATAACAACAAGGCATTAACGTGCAAAATGTCAGCACCTGCCATTTGTTGATGCCCACCCCCGACCGTCAAACGCTATCTGCCAGACACGATCCACAAAAAAAATTGGAGACAAAAATTTTGAATTTAATAAATAAAAATGCAGTTCCAGTAATTGGATAAAAGAAGAACTCCAAAAGCCACCAAAATATGCGATTGTTATGGGAAGTACTTACAGTATAACTAGGGACTTCCTCGATGGTGTGGACGGCGAGGGTCTCAAAGTACACATGTACTCGGACTAGGTTTTGTCTGCAATAACATCAAATGAAAATAAAATGGAGATTGATCAATATGAATGAACCAATTGATTCATTCAAATTGATTGTCGTTCTTATTGCAAATCGACATTCTGAGTGTAGCAGCTGAAAAACATCATTAACGACATCTATAAATACATAGAATACGTATTTGTTTACTTTACTAGAATATTTGGCACCCGATTGGCCAGCCATTTGTTGTTCGGGGTACTTCGATAAATGCACCTCTCTATTTTGGAATATTTTTTCAAATCGTGGAATAAATCTTTATGTGTAATAGGAGTGTTCATAGGAATCAATGTTGTACTCGCATAGAATCTTCGACTATCGTTAAATTTTCCGTGCGTTTATCCTCCTCTCTCATGCATAATCACCCTAAGTGCAAGTTCATGGTCGATTTTTACTAAATAAGCAAGTCAAAGGTCCTTTTCCATATGCCTTTGAAATCTCGTTTAAGTCTCGTTTTAATGAGATTTTAGGAGATCTGCATTTATAACAATTGAAGACTAACATTTTCTTCTATCTGATGGCATATTTGAATTCTCTGTGTAATTTTCTATCGAAACAACTTTGATTCTCACCGTTATTTACCTTTATTCAAATTCTTATAAATATTTTCTAGTTGTCTAAAAAAGGTCGGGCTTAATCCCCATTGCTAACATGTTGAAAAACCTTTAAAAGTTCATTTACTCTTGTACTCTTGTAATGTGAAATCACAATCCACGTGTCAGTAATATCATATAGTTACATTCCAATGGTGTTTTAAGTTGATCCAAATGGAATTACTTGTTAGATCATGACATTATGTGATCTAGGCATGTGTTCTAGGCATTTCTAGCCCTACCAACACCCATGATGCCATCTTTTTCCATTTATATGGAAAATGGTCATAATTGTTATTCCATAAAAGTGAGTACGTACGATTTTATGAAAGCAATACGGGAAATGACTCAAATAATTAACGAAACAGGAAATCCAAAATAAAGAAATTGCATTTTACTCAATGGAATGAATAGATAGGAAATTTAAAGTCAACTAAAAATATGACCCATGGAATATATACGCCCCTTCAAGTGTCTTTTTCATGTTATATATGAAATATTGTATGATGGAATTTTGAACAAATTGAATTGACATTGAATTGAACTAAGTTTTTTCTTGAAATCACATACATGTATTTAAATCACCCGGTGTTTGTGTGAGTTAAAAGGCAGGATTTGTGGTCGGGTAGGGCTCAACACTTACTTGATATCACTGACTGGTGATCCGCCTTCCAGTTTCTGCAGTAGATATGGACTGTATTGATTACTTGGCCACTCTGACCCTGAGATTGTTGTACCGTACACTAACTCTCTAAAAATATTTCAATTACTTGAACTCATGCGACTGGCTCCATCGATCAAAACGTAAACGGTCTGTTTTGTTTGGTTTTAAAATGCTTTATTAAATCATAGGACGTTTAAAGAAATCATATCAAACTTTATTACACGTATACTTAAAATGGAAAAAGCTGTATGTGAAATCAAGTAATCGTTTTTAGATTTGTCAACAATAACCTACATGTATAACACCTGGATACTCTAAATTCGTTAATAGTGCACACATTAGTCATTGAACGGTGAGTTAAAAATATCTTCCGTCTGGAAATTCAACAATAGAGAATATTTGTTATTTGCTCTTCGCTGGTATCAATAATTTACCTTTATTCCTGCCAGTCTAAATTATGCATCGATGATAAAAAAGGTGACTTACTCACACGCTTGTGGGCAATCGCACCCCAGTTTTGCCTCATCAAACAAATGGTACATCCTTTGTCTACATTTCTCTACAACATAATCAAATGGTACATCCTTTGTCTACATTTCTCTACAACATAATCAAATGGTACATCCTTTGTCTACATTTCTCTACAACATAATCAAATGGTATATCCTTTGTCTACATTTCTCTACAACATAATCAAATGGTACATCCTTTGTCTACATTTCTCTACAACATAATCAAATGGTACATCCTTTGTCTACATTTCTCTACAACATAATCAAATGGTATATCCTTTGTCTACATTTCTCTACAACATAATCAAATGGTACATCCTTTGTCTACATTTCTCTACAACATAATCAAATGGTACATCCTTTGTCTACATTTCTCTAAAATACAAACAAATGGTACATCCTTTGTCTACATTTCTCTACAACATAATCAAATGGTACATCCTTTGTCTACATTTCTCTAAAATACAAACAAATGGTACATCCTTTGTCTACATTTCTCTACAATATAATCAAATGGTACATCCTTTGTCTACATTTTTCTAAAATACAAACAAATGGTACATCCTTTGTCTACATTTCTCTACAATATAATCAAATGGTACATCCTTTGTCTACATTTTTCTAAAATACAAACAAATGGTACATCCTTTGTCTACATTTCTCTACAATATAATCAAATGGTTGTCTACATTTTTCTAAAATACAAACAAATGGTTCATCCTTTGTCTACATTTCTCTACAATATAATCAAATGGTACATCCTTTGTCTACATTTCTCTAAAATACATACAAATACTGTATCTACAATGTATGTGTGTTGAATTACACATCTATATATCTTTCTAATGGTCTATACAATTATATTATATTGATTTATGTAATGGTCTAGCCTGTACATATGTATATATTTACCCTGAGTTGTGTTTGTGATGTCACATGCTGTTTGATTGTGTACGATCTTGTCAACGCATTTACAATTAGTTTTGATCTTATTCTGGAGGCAGGACATCATACAGGACTGAAAACAAATAAGTCAATACCAATGTCTTAAACAATTAGAAAAACATTTGATATATACGTCAATACACATGGCTTAAGCAATGACAAAAACATTGTATATGCGTCAATACACACCTTAAAAGTATACAGCATGCTCATTTCATACAAGCTTTATAAGGGCTTAAATTATGCCCTCAAAAGTCAAAAGACACTTTTTAATTGAATCTATAATTTATAATAATATATAATATAATATTTACCAAAACGGAGTAGTCGCCCTCGTAGTTTGATTGTAAATGTGTCCCATATGTACAGTTTGTAGGGAAAGGATGGGGTTTGCGTTTGATGTTTTGCTGAAATAGATATGTTCAAATTAGATTATGAGACGGTCCCAATTTGTAGGGAAATGATAGGGTTTGCCTTTGATGTTTTGCTGAAATAGATATGTTCAAATTAATTTATGAGACGGTCCCGAATTGTAGGGAAAGGATAAGGTTTGCGTTTGATGTTTTGCTGAAATAGATATGTTCAAATTAATTTATGAGACGGTCCCAAATTGTAGGGAAGGGATAGGGTTTGCGTTTGATGTTTTGCTAATATAGATATTTTCAAAATAAATCATGGGACGGTCCCTATTACACGTAAAGAATCCAAACGTTTTGTTTTTAAAATTTAAACATTGGCAGGCTTTCATATGCTGATCAAATGCAAACTTATGAAGAAGAATGTAGTAAGTGTTCAAATGACATGGTATAGTACAGTTATAGTTATAAGATATACAGGATATTCATTATATCGAACTAATTGACTGAAATATTCGAAGAAGACTATGTAAAATGTTACCATCTGTACGCCGATGCCCGTCTTTCTACCAACTGACGCACTTACGCCCTGGTCTTCGGGAAAAGGCATGACGTTATGGGAGTGAACAGTCACCCGTGCACCCACAGTGTGTGAAAGTAATCCTATGTATTCATCCGCCTGGGCATTCAGTGTCAGTCTCAATCCTATTGATTATCACAAATGGCAACATTATAAAGCACAAAACAACAAACGTGGCAAATGTTAGATCTCAAAGTTAATGAAATGAGGATATGAGGGTCCTAAAAAATGTCAGCACTAACGAAAAAGACGTTATGACATGGCTCATAAGTATTTTAGACACACTATGAAAAATTGTTGACGTTTTGGGGCTAACACCATCACGTGGCCAAGGGGGTAGTGTAAAATTGGTAATAACAAATTCCTAATGATTTGTCTGGTAGATGGACAAAAAATATCTGTGAAGATTGTGTTGTGTTTTTGACCCCATTTTGACTCATAATTTGTCTGTTTGTTAGTATAGAATGACTGTGTGGGGTAAGTTTATGTGAAAACCCCCACAAATGACAGATCCTGCAAGCCTCAATACGTCGCCGTCGTTACTATCAAGATGAATCGACAATGGCTCACGCACGTGCTAAGGAGTCACTGTAGGACAAATCAAACGTGTCTTTGCTTTTTCGCATAAAATACCCATACAACCGAATGTCAAATCAAAAATATAATGGTATGATGACGTTAGTAATTATACGATTGACGGATACCGCATGAACATATTAAATAGCGAAAATCATAATTACCATATCGTGATCCGAATCTGCTTGTTGACTTTATGGTGTTATTATATCCAAAATTCCACGTATAACAATTGCCATATTGACTATTATACAATTTCTTCCAGTCGCTGAAATATACAGGATAAAGTACAGAAAAATTAGGATATAAAGGTCATGTCGATGCCCCTGAGAACAAAACAGAACCTGAACTCGAAAGAATCGCAGGGATGTTTTTTGTTTTTTATAGATTAACCATTTATTTCATCATATAAATATTTTCATACATAGTAGCTTGCCAATCGCCTTACTGGCATTATAGGCTAAGCTGAACAACATATTAAGTACAAATGTAAATGTATGCAACAGGGAAGCATAAGGGCAAGATATGTAAAAAGGTGGGAAATTGGACAGGCTTGGGTTCATGTGTCATGGTCTCAGTGAGGGAGTAGTGGGAATAGGTAATACTTGCATGGAGGGTCCCATAGAGAAATATAACTATAATGTTATGTGTTCTTTATCGAAAAGTTGGCAACAAGAGCAAAAAGTTCATTATTTTGTGCTAGGGATAGTATGTCACTGCCATATTTCAAAAAATCTATAAATTGGACTTTATGGTTATAGTCTTAACAAGTGTGAAAAAAGCAGGAATGTTTATTTTGAACATGAAGCAATTCTCAATTAAATTTTCCCACTAAAATCGACTAAATGAGCAAACTAACATAGATTAAATGTATTATGAAAAATAACCAAAGAAGGAAACAGAGAGAAACACTACAGGGAAATTACAAAATGCAAGAGTACGAAATAACCTTGGTAGTCCTAAAAATATATAATGGTAACTTTTTATTACAATATAAAAAGCTGAATGATATTCATGTCACATATCACTTATAAGCAGCATATTGATAGTACATTGCTACTGAACGACCGGCTGGGACATTTTCAGTAAATTCGCCCATTTTACATACAATACAATACATTTTTCTTGCTGTTTTCTGTGACGATTCTTGGTACTTTCCATTGGCACTTACACATTCATATACATTGTAACGAACGACCAGAGAATTTTAATTAATTCCAACTATTTTGTACTCATTGACTATAAAGGATTAATCCAACTGACCGTTGTCCGCCATTTTGAATATCGTGATAGATCCATATTAGGCTTGTAGGGATGGCTAAGGGGAATCCCCGAATACGATAGACTATGATGGTATTATGGAAACTACTCACTTCTTCTTGGGTAGTCATAACAGTATAAAAGGAACATTTGGTAACGAGGCTTTTTTCGGCAATGGAATAACTTATTGTCTAGTTTGCAACTTTACATCACCAAAGAAGAAGTCAATTAATGTAATTATCAATAAACTAGCTCGATGAATTCAAAAATAACTAAATGACACAGTTTTACGATTGTAGTCAAAGGTGAAGCACAAAAGTTTGACCTTAGTTACTCTATTTAAGTACAGTAAAATGCATATCTAAAATCGTACATACTTCTTCATATATAGCATATGACATACGTCTATAAGTGTGATATTCGTACGTATAGACGACGATTTATAAGAATATCACACTTATTGACGTATAGAGCTGCGCAATAAATGATGACGTAATCAAACGGAGATAATAAACGTGCTATGGGAGTTGCGAAATCTCTCTTACTTTGCATAAACACCCTTTATATAGGGTATAATCGTGAGAGAGCGTACAAATGAAATGCCAAAGTGGTGGAGGGATGTCATACAATGGAGTTTTGTTTTCTGGTTCTGCAATTTTTGCAAGGTAATTTTTCCTCTTTTGGCACTTCTATTAATATTTCAAAGTGTTTACATTCTCCTGAGAGTGATACAATAATCCATTATGCTCACGTTAATCGAATGTTTGCATCAATAATAACTCTGAAGTCATATCTGTCTGTCATATCAATAACATATTATTACATTCACCAAAGTGTACACAGTGATAAAATATTAACAGAATCAATTAATTGCTTGTTTCCCTGCAAGCTGAATAATCTACAAGTAGTAGTAACAGTTTACTCTCTATTAATAAATAGAAATTTCAATTAGTAACTCACATACAGTGACCAACATACAGATACATACATACATTGACCTACATACACAGATCCCCTATACAATGATATACATACAGTGACCCACAAACAGTGAGCCTAATGCTATGACATACATACAGCGACACACATACAATGCCACACGTACATGGACCCAGTCAGTGACCCCCATACAACGACATATACATACAGTGATCCACAAACAGTGAGCCTAATGCTATGACATACAGCGACACACATA
Organism: Owenia fusiformis; assembly: GCA_903813345.2. Classification (NCBI taxonomy): domain Eukaryota; kingdom Metazoa; phylum Annelida; class Polychaeta; order Sabellida; family Oweniidae; genus Owenia; species Owenia fusiformis. The sequence goes on along the minus strand of CAIIXF020000004.1, from coordinate 907,473 downwards.
CAATGCCACACGTACATGGACCCAGTCAGTGACCCCCATACAACGACATATAGTGATCCACAAACAGTGAGCCTAATGCTATGACATACATACAGCGACACACATACAATGACCCAGTCATTCACATACAGTAAACCACATGCAATAACCCATATATAGAGACCCACATACAATGATGCACATACAATGCCATATATTGACACATAAACAGTGACCCATATACAGTGACTAACATGAAGTGGCCCATATATAGAGGCCCACATACAATGACACACATACATTGACACACAAACAGTGACCCATATACAGTGACTAACATGAAGTGGCCCACGTACCTATTACTACAATTTTTCTTATCAAAGCTGCACTGAAGAACAAAGTCCTCAAAAGTGTGTCCATAGCTGTCCATCTCATCTGTTGTTGGGACGACGATACCCACAAGGTCACTTAGATCTTGAGTCTGAGAATTCTGCAGGAAGCCGAAGTAATCATTAGGTTCTGAAAGAAAGTAAATGAACGTTATTTTAAGGTAAGCACAGTGGGACAACAACGTAAAGCCATTTACATACTTTTAAAATTTAAATACCAGCAGACGGGAAAAAAAACATTTTAATGTGAAGTAAGGTATTAATGTGACAAAATGTCACCACTTGATTAGAGTTGGTTCAAGACTCCAAACACCAACATCGGTCACAAAAATAATACCTAAAACAATTTGCCACTATTTCCAAGCGGTGTCATAGATATCATGAACACATACCAATTTCCGAAAATCCAGTGTCTTCAAATTCAAATCTTTCCTCTGGGTAATAATCATCGCCATTGTCATAATAATTGTCATAATAATCATCATAGGGATCAGAATCATACTCATCCCCATCGTCTTCATAGTTGTCATCATAATAACTATCCGCTTGTCGTTTCCTTCTCCTTGATTCACCTTTAGCATTATTGGAATATGGATGTGCGTGCTTATGTGCGCTTCCATCCAATGGCTTCATTTGTTTGTGTAGTTGTTCGGGGAGCTTGTGTTCATTTTCCTTGGGCCGTCTTTTGCCTACTGATCTTTTCTTCCGTGAGGTTTCGGTTGTTAGGTAATCATAATCTGTGGTTGCATCACCTGCAGACGCTTCAGTGGTAATGAATTCTGTGGCTATGTCTTCTTGCGTCGTATCTATTGTTTCATCATAGGGATCCTCAGTTGTAACATACGTTATGCCATCAGTTGTATCTTCAGCTTCAATAGTAGATGTACCATCATCTTCTGTGTCCATTTCTGTTGTGGATCCTTCATTAAAGTCTGCGATAGTAAAACAAGCCATTAACAAAATGAAATATCACCACCTGATATGTTAACAATAGTAAAAAGGTAACAATGTGTTTTAAACACCGATTGAAAAAGAGGCCAAACAATCACAGCACATAAACAAGAAAATTGTAATAGTGATTGCAAGTGAATCTACTAAGCGATGAAATCTGAACATTAAATGAAACTTAAAAATAGAATGATGCTAATTTTTACTTAACTTTTGTAATAGGCTACTTGTTACTGTTTGTGTCACACACAAGGTATTATACTTTAACGTTAATCTTTATGTAACTTAGCAGTGACTTTGTAAATCACACTAAAATGGTGAATAAACAAAATACAACTATATTAAAATACAACTTTTTATATTAAATCACTGTGAAGCTGCATACCTGCACCAGAAAGGGGATCTTCATTTTCGGGATCTTGAGGCATTTCAGCAGGGGGAGTTGTTTGTGAGTTGGAAGTTGCACTAGTCCCGTATATATCTGAGAGTCTCTTGTCTACTTTGGTGAGATTCTCAAACCGTGTTCCCATCAGAAGACTTTTCTTCAGCATGTTCATGTTGCAAACTGTGACTGCAGGGAAGTCCACCTTCAACCTAAAGTTGAATTACATTAAGTTCTGCTGTACATTTCAATGAAAATGTATTAATCTAATTGATGGAGCAAATCAAAAAAACATGTTTTCGAAATAATATTTGAATGGGAATTAGGAAATAACATGGTATCCATGGTATTAATTTTTGCATTCATGAAATATATTTTTTAAGTAATTCCTTCAGGGGCTTTAAAGAGATCCATTATGGGTGACCAAAGTTCGCTGAAAGCAATGGATCGCATGTCTTAAAACGCAACTTGTTGATGCAACAAAAATTGAAAAGCAGGTGTGGAAGGGGTTGAAAATCAGGCCTGGATAACATTTCAGAAAAAAACATGTGGGTGGGTTGTTTGCATCTCCCCTGTCTCGAAATTATTTTTAAATCTCTGTGAGTGCTTTTCTTAGAGATAATGCATTGGCACCTGTTTAAATCCTCAAAAATAGCCAAAATCCAACATATGACTGTCCGAAATCTGTTGCGATACTTTCCCCCTCCTTTGAAATTCAAAAGTATTAAAATCTTTCGATCACGAGGCGTGACAATATCATTCATTATATCTTATTATTTATGTCCTCTATATGTTCATTCTCCTCTAAGTATAATAATAGTGAATTCAGTCTTACCGTGTTTTCACTTCAGTTGTGACACTGATTGGATATTCGAAGTAGTTGAGTGTCAGTGCGGTTACCTGCCAACAGAATCCTACGAAACAACCAAAGAAAACTAGCCCCCAAATAATCTTTCTCGTCAACGATTTGCTGGAATATACCTGAAAGAGGAAGATATATCAACTGGGAATCCTAGTTCGTGTGGACCTACGAAACAGTTGAAAAACGCCAGTTCCACCATTCTCGTTATTTCTTGCAGTATTTGGTGACCTCAAAAATTGGGCCCAGAATTATGTGAAATAGCTTTTATACTACAAGTATACAGTAACACATTCTAATAGTAATTACAAGGGTCTGAAAGTACCATCACATTTCGTTCAATCAGAATCTGACGAAATGGCGGATAATTTGACATGCGTCAAAATTGACAGTGTTATTATTAATTAGTTTGGCATACATTGTGTAATTTCTTATTTTTTACCCTTGAATAATAAATATATTGTATAAAATGTATAGATATGTGTTTGTAATCACTGCAAATTGGTATGCCATCCCTTTTTATGCCCATAAAATGTATACATTTCTCAGCAAACAAGTTTGTGTTTTTTCTTGAGTTTGTGTTTGTTTTCCTTGTACCCTTGCATGATTTGGATTTTGCCAGGACGCAAAACAAAGAATCTACTTCTTATGGCCTAAGCGTGATATCAATTTAATTTCTTTAATATCTGTGTGGCAAACTAACTTCAAGAATATTATAATATTTTCACGATGTTTTGGACAATTAGAAATCAGACCAGTTTTATTGAAAATATTTACCCTAGGTAGTCCGTGTAGAGATGTTGCGTCGGCAAAGCCCTGGGTTAAATCTTTCACAGATGCATCATGGGGCTCGACATTTTTCTCAGACATATTTGATATTTCTAAAATAGACAGGCCTTTAAAAGCCTTTGTATTTCAAATAATTTTCGACTTTGATTCGAAATATCTCTCGATTTTGTTTCCAAATATCCTTCTATTTTATTCAGTCGATTTTATGTCAAAATGTCTTTCGATTTTATTTCAAAATGTCTTTCGATTTTATTTCAAAATGTCTTCGATTTTATTTCAAAATGTCTTTCGATTTTATTTCCAAATGTCTCTCTATTTTATTTCCAAATATATTTCGATTTTACTTTTGTTGCTTTCATCAAATTCCAATGAACGACGTTTGCTCCATAATCCACACGGGCACAGGTGAATCAGACGAACATAACAGCTTCAAATGGAGAAAAAACTGTTGATCCATCAAACATAATTCCATTAGTTACGAATACATTAATATAATCAATTAAGTAGTTTGGTAACCATCTATCCCATCACGTTAATTGATAAAAAAGAACAGTGGTAGTTTTATAAGCCTGGTCGTATGAATCTAGTATGTCACGCCTGGAATAACATAATGTTGGCACTTTTGTTTCTATACACATTTCAGGAACGATTTTATAAATATTTAATGAAATTTGTACTTGTACAATTTATTTAGCTTGGGCTAGTGATCATGTGTTTGGTACAAGTATACACTGTTACTCATATATATTGGATTCAGATTTGTCACTTTACACAAATCAGTACTATTCTAGTAAGTTTTCCCGACTGTAACACACGATGCTTTCATTTGTTAAGTTTCTTCTTTTACATAGACATAAGTTTTTTATGATTCATATGCTCATTTAGCTATAAGTTACTTGCTTGTTGCATAACAAATGGTAACAAAATAGATATGTTTGTTGCGGTTAATTTATTAGCACTTTATATATGTGCAAAGAAAACACATTGTACATGTTATGCAAGTTGGGCCAAAAAACTGGCCAAAAACATGACCAGATTTTAATCTGTAGTCATGTAGGCCCAACCAACTTGATGACTCCGTTGATTTGTAAAGAAAAAACTATTAAGACAATGCAATTGACTTCTAAGCTTTTTTAGTCTGAGTGTAGTAAACTTTTAAAGCTTTTTCTATTGTTAATTCATAAACAACGCCACTGAAAATTGATTTCACTTATTCTCACACAAAGGGTAATATAGGAAATGAGTTGGGATATCGAAAATTGTTAGAAAAATCAATTGAATCGGACATAATACATCATTATCTGATCCTTCTTCCGAGACCCGGTATCAATCAATTTCGCTAAATGTCAACTGTCATACTTTTCCTACTTTTTGTTAGCGTCTAATAATCTCGCTCAACGAGGTCTTTCGTGTATTTAGATGACTTTGTAATAAGCACTGTCCCTTAACTAATTACTTTTACATCACCTCAAAGTCCGCAAGAACCAAATGTTTAAATTACGGCTGCATCTAAAACCAAATTCCCAAACGCGTAAATATATTCTTAAACTAATTCTCTCAAAGTGGACAAAATCAAAATCTGCAATTTGACTTATAAGAAAGTTTAAATGGAGAAAACAAAGTCTTACTAAACTCAACCAAATTAAAAGCAGATACGTCATTTTATGGAGTTGCATATGTCTTGAATTTTTAAATACTTGCAGCTTGGGAAACTTCAAGTTTTCCGGATTTGGCCTGCCATAACAAGGGGTCAAGAAGCGGAAATTTTTTTATCCTCATTTAAATGTAATGTACAGAGTGGTCCAAAAATCGTTTTCTTTTGAAAGGAAAACTTTACAAATTTTTCATAGATCTGACAAAAATGTGAGTTTGCGATGTCCATTCTCATTGTCCATCTTCATTTAGTTTCAGCTATTTTCAATAGCATGAAAATGCCATTTTTAACAGCTATTGGTTTTCAGTGAGTAGATCAATTAAAATGAGATGCGGATACGTTTCAGCTATGGCCCGTTGTGCGGAATCTCTATATCAGGTATAAGGTCTCTCTATAAGGTAAGCTGTATCTGTTGGTTTAACTGTAATTTAATAACACAATATTTTCATTGTCAGTTCATGTGCAATACAAAGTAGTACGTTCATATCAGATATCAGTCGAATTTACTTCGTGCATACAGCACACGTGAGTTCATATCCATTGATATATTTCGGACAAGGGAGAGCACCGCAAATGGCTTCTACCACATACAGAAGACCCCCATCTTTGTTTTCATGACCTCCTTCATCAGCTTCGGGAGCTTCATCAACGCAAATAAATTCAGACTTTTGATGGGAGTTACGTTCACTCATTAAGTATCCACTGTATTCCTTAGTCCAAGAATCAGGGCACGATTTCATTGCAGGGAGCATAAAATGGCTGCTCCTCTCGGGGACTCTACAAACAGCACATACTGCATCATGGTTATGAAGCCAACTAGCCGGTTGTGTAGGGTCGGGGAAGTTGTCAGTAAGAAACGGATTGTTTGCATAGGGAAGCTCATACTCTACTCCATAGATATGAGTATTTGACTGTGCACCAGCCATAGTGTATCCCCATTCAGGTTCCTTAGGTAGACACAGATAGTTACCTCCTGATCCCGTGGAAGTATAATGTGATTTTCCGATGATACCTTCAACAAAACACTAAGCTGTATCTAAAGAATTGTTATCGATATGGTGAACTTTTTGAACACACGTTTCTCTTAAACCAGTCATTAAAAAAATCTAAAAAAATTACACATCGTCAATTTAATGGTCATCTTTTGAATGGTAACAATATAATTTTGAAAAAATATATATACTTTTCTCTACATTGTTTTAGAAGACACTTCTTTTGTTCTTGGTATCATATGTTCGGAATGAAATGAAACATCTTTCCGATCCTCATTGGAAAAAACGACATAAACACAACGTGTTTAGGTCTCTCAATATTGTAATTGTACAAAGGAAATTTCGGTTGATTTTTAGTATCTTGTTAATGAAATAAAATACTTTTTTTTTACTTTTTGTTAAATCAACCAAAATTTCCTTTGTATAACTATAATATTGAGAGGTCTAAGAATATGTTGTATATACTATTTTGTTCCAACAAGGTTCGGAAAAACATTTTATTTCATTCTCAAAAATTGGTAGAAAGGAACAATAAACAATTGCACTAAAAAACAAAAAATTTTAACAAAAACAGTTATATAAAGTATTTATAAATAATTTTCGCATTAAACTGTTGTAAATCAGTCAACATTACATAAAGGATCGTGTTTCTTTACAGAATGTTTTCAATAATTGGTTTAGGAGAAAAACATTGTTGAATTCAGTTCACCATATCGATACCTATCCTTTGTTAATAAACTTACTGGGTCGACCGTAACACCCCAGTCACATTTCCTACGGCGACCTTGCGGTCTATCATTTCTGCGGCCAGTAGCTTTTCTACGCTCGCCGCAGAATTTCTGCGCTCTCATACTTTTGCAGTCACATTTCCCACGGCAGCCGCACGGTGAATTTTAAATTTATATTGATAAATAATAGATTTTTTTCATTTTATTAACACCCCAGTCACATTTGTCGCACGGTGGCCCCAAGTCGACCGCAGATCAATTAAATCGGTGAATTTCTGCGGCGAGCGTAGAAAAACTACGCTCGCCTTGCGGCCTCCGTACGGCGTATGCAGATTTTTACAGGCCGCAGGGAAGGCGTAGAAATTATAACTCGGAGTTATAATATTTGTTCATTTCTGAGGTCCCCGTAGATATCAACTGGCTCAACAAGATTGAATCATTATTTGTCAATGTTTCACGATCACTTTTCATTTGATATTACATCCTAGCTCTTTGAATAACATTTATAAATTGTTCTGATGTAAATAAAATGAAAAAAACTATTATTTATCAATAG